>JAOEGS010015913.1:0-38091 GCA_025447755.1 Corythornis vintsioides | reverse complement strand
ATCTATCTAGGCGTATACATCCCGAGACATAAACACGTACTGCTCTCCACCCGGCAAACTGTTTAAAATTCCCTTCCCCACAGAAATTCTGCCAATTTTCTCTCTGCACGAGCGTTGCTCAGCCCGAGCCTGGGCACGGTGGAGGCTCTGCCAGCGGCGGGGACGGCTCCGTGTCCCTGCCGTGGGCACTGGGGACGTGTCCACCATCTGAACCCTGCCCGTGCTCCACCACCCAAGTTAAGCTGGAGGTGGGAAGGATGGAGCAATCCTCATCAGCCTTAATTAACTCCTGTGCAATTGTCTCGGGCAATTAGGGAGAACAACTCTGCTACGTGACTTGTTGGTACAGGTTAATTTTCCTCCTTCTTGAGCCCAGTGTGCTCACTTGACTGCTTGGCACTGCCCCAGAGCAGCTTCCATGGGCACTGCCCTTGACCCGCTGCTTAATTGAAGTGCCTCGTTAGCCTCGTGTTTGCCCCTCTGCTCAGCTCCTGCCCTTTGCAGGGACAGAGCCACCAGCACCAGGAGCTGCTGGGATGCTGGTGGCTTCTGGGACGTGGCAGCTCAGGCTGGGTTGGGGCTCTGACCTTGGAGCAGCCGCCCAAGACCCGCCGGAGCTGCCCCGTGCTCCTTGGGAGGATTAAAAGTGTTTCTCATGCCAGGACAGACCAGCACCTAGGGGATGCCCCTGCTCGACCCTGGGCGGGTTCCTGCTTCTCTGAAATGAGAAGATGGTTGTTTGGAGCCGGGGGGGGGCTCAGGCTGAGCCGTGAACCTGTGGAAGAAAATTAAACTGTCACACTCTCCAAAGGCCAAGGCAGCAGGAACTCGGGATAAAAATGCCTCAGGCAGAAAATGAGCTTTATAGCGTTTGGCCAGCTTCGGGGGAGGTGACAGATGCTTAATCAGCTTATTCGCCATAAGTGTCTGTCGTCTTCCCTCCCTGGGATGGGACTCTGCCAGCAGCATGGCATGGGGGTGCAGAGCCCTCCCTCATCCCTGGGGATGCCCCCACATCCCTGCTCGGGGGTGTGGAGATGTTTGGGCATAAGACTTAATTTTCTGGTGGTGCCTTTGATGGGAGGCTGTTGGAACTGGGTGAGGGGCTGTCCCTGGGGTAGGGCAGGAGCTTGGGAGCGGGGCTGCCCCGAGCTCAGCCCAGAGGTTGGATTCCCAGGGAGAGAATGGAGATTTTTGTTGTCTCTTCCACAGCTTGGCTGGGTATCAGTGTCTGGTTTTGGAGATGCTATCAGTGCTGGGGATTGAATAGCCGTGGCCGGGGAGGGTGGGGAGCTGCTGTGCCAAGGGTACAAAGAGCCCTTCTTCTGCCTGATCCGATTATTCCTCCATCCCCCCCACACCCTGTTTAAATAAGGACCTTAAAGCGAGGGAGGAAAAGCTGTCAGACAGCACTTCTGCTGCTCACCCTGCCTGCTGCACTCACAGGCAGGTGGAAAGTGACACCGGGGGCCGAGGTGCCATTCCCTGTGTGTGGCTTCAGCCCTGGCTGGCACCAGCTTGGAGAGGGGGGTGGGGGTGGCTTTGTTCTGCCCTTCAGCTCCTTGGTGGCTCTTTCCAATGCTGCTCTGCAGAGCTTTACAGGTTCACAGATGTTAGGGGTTGGCTTGTCCATGGTGGACCAAGGTGATGCCACCCTCCAGTCATCCCAGGAGTTACCCAGGACATCACCAGCCACCATCTCCCAGAGCTCGTGGCTGGTCCAAGGGCTGCTGCCTGCTGCCTCAAACAGCCACTTGAGGTTATTGTTATTATTATATTTACCATGTCTTGGAACTCTCTGGTTTGGGGCATTTACCACTTAACAGTGAAGCACCTGCATGTGGCATCTCGGGCTTGGGGTTGCTGCAGAGCCACCTTCTTTTTGACTTACCCCCAGTGAGAAGAATTTTGGCCCTTCCAGGCCAACAGGTCCATTCCTTGTGAGGGTTATTTTTGCTCTGCTCTGCATTTATGAGCATTGAGTTCATCACAGAGCTGCTCTGTCCACCTCCTGATCATCTCTGCTAACCCCTGATGTTCTTCTCTTTCCTCTAGACCATCATGGAGCAGTTCAACCCCAGCCTCAGGAATTTCATTTCTATGGGGAAGACTTATGAAAAAGCCTTAGCAAGTAAGTGAGGCTGCTCTGCTGCTGTGGTGGGTGGTGGGATGCTGTGGCCGTGGTCAGCACGGACTCAGAAAGGAGGAGAGCTGGAAAACCAGCTTGGGATGCATTTTGTTGCCAGGAGGAAACTGGAGGCTTGGTTCTTGGACCTCAATGCAAATCTGATGTTGTTAGACACGTGTCTGATGCGGGGCCGTGGGTCTGGAAAGGATTCCAGTGATAAAATGCTGGGTGGTGACCAGAAAAATGCATCTCCAACCAGTTTGTCTTTAATTGCTACTTGAAAATGTTTAGAATTAAGGTTTTAAGTTCTGTTTAGAGATGTTACTGAAATGCTCAGATTTCCCACAGGGATGTGTTGGAAGAGAAGGGGGGGGGGGGGAAACCAGCTAAAAACACTGGTAGCAGCTCTTGAAACAGGAATACAAGGCCCTACTGGGAGCCATTAGGGAGGAGTAGATTTAGATGATCAAAAGTAAAAATACGAACTGATGAAAACCAAAAAATGGGCTGTTTTGACTCTGTGTGCTGCCCAGGCCCTCCTCAGCTGGGTTTGAAGGAGGTTGAGGGTGGATTCTGCTTGACCCCGAGGGCTGCTGCTTGTTCCCATCGAGGGCTCTGCTCCCTTCAGAGCTGTTCTGCACACATCTCCTGGATTTTATTTTTCTAATTGGCTGGGTGAAGAAGCCCCTCAGGGAAGAGGCTGTCAGAACCTTAAGCCAGTGAGAGGGGGGAAACAAAAAGACAATAAAAGTTTTGGTGTCTCATGTTATTAAGTGGCGAGGCTTGAGATGCCAGCGCTGGGTGGGATCTGTGCCTCCTGCCTGGAGCCACTTGTGTTCCCCACCAGCCAAATGAGGCTCCTGGATGTGTCAAGCAAAGGATCTTTTAGGAGGCAGAGGTCCCACCCTTCCCATCATTTCCCAGCTCTCCCTGAAGCCAGGGGTGACATGTGGGGGTGTTTCCACCTGCTGGGTCTGACCAGGGGGAGAAGCTGCGCTTGGGACGTGGGTTTTTAATTGTTTTTCTGAGCTGTTGCTCTGAGAAAGCAGCTTTTAATTCTTATTATTTTTTTTAATTTAGCTTTTAATTCCCTGGGTGGTTGGGGATGTCCCTTGAAGGTGCTGGTTGGTGGCAGTGGGACTGGGACACCCCACACCCGCTGCATCTGCGGGTCACCAGCACCATCGCTGGTTTGCCTCTTGGGTTTTCTCACATCCTTGCTGTGCAAAAACCCCTTTGAAGCCCCAGATCTTCCTGTCATTTTTGAAGTTGTCCTCGCTCACCCTTTCCTTTGGCCCCTCCGAGCTTCCGGGGGCATCCGAAGGAAGCGTCTGAGCGGGTGAGAGGGGGAAGAGGCTCCTGACGCGTCGACTGACGATGCCGAGCTCAAGCTGCACAACATGTTCCCGTGATGAGAGGAAACCCCCTGCTTATCTGATTAAAGTGGAGCGTAGAGCTGGAATGTCAACAAACAAGGCTGAACTATAATGAAAGTCTGTGATATTCAATTATTTCACAGTGATTTTTTTTTTTCCCTGAGCAGGCTGATGGTTACGCTGGAATGAAAACCACCGAGGTCCTGCACATACCTTTTTTTCCTCCCCTCTCCTAAATAACCCTGTAATCTCACTGCTTGAGCTTTCTTCCTTGCCTCATTTTTCTTCTGTTTGTTGTCTAGTCCCTCCCCATGGGGTTAAGCCCTTTGAAGTAATGCCTGTTTTAGTGCCTAGCATCTATGCGGTGCCATAGGATTGATAACAGCCATTAGAGAGAATATAACATGCATTTTTTTTGGATGCTTTTAGGTATGACATATGCAGCAAAAGGATACTTTGATGCTCTGGTTAAGATGGGAGAGTTGGCCAGTGAAAGCCAAGGATCTAAAGAATTGGGTAAGTCAGCAATTCACTGCTAAATGGACTTGCAGTCCAGAGCAGGCTCTGAACACAGGAATGAAACCACATTTCTGCTGCTGATGTGGGGGGGAAAACAAGCTCAATTTGGAGCTGGTCCTGCCTCATGCAGATGGTAAAAGTGTCTCTGTATTTACTGCTAATGTAGCTTCAAACATGAGCCTGCTGCTCTTAGCATCAGGGGTTTGGGGCACGGTCAGCTGCTGGTGTTTGCAGAGAGCAGCTTTGCCAAGGGGAGAAAAAGCACCTTCTGGTCCAGGAGCTGGGGTCCTCAGAGGGAGAAGGGGACAGGGCAGAGACGGGAGCAGTCTGGGGACAGGGCAGGGTGGCTGAGCTGGAGCAATTTCTCCTGGTAGAAGTGATCTGGTGGCCAGGCTGTGTTTGTACCCTGGGCTCCCTTGGGTGTCTGCAGGTTCCCAGCACAATCCTGCTGCTGTTTGCCTGGTCAGAGCTGCTGCAGATGTCACGAGCTGTGATTCTCGGTGCCTCCTTTCTCTTTCTGACCCTTACTCCTCTGGCAAGTCCCCTGGGAGCTGCTTTTCCAGTCATCCCATTACTCAGATGTGGCTCCTGGATGCTCTCCTCGTTGCTGCTCTGCTGTGCAGATGGGGTTTGAGGTGGTGGCTCCTCTCCCAGCTCCCACCAGGGATGCTGCAGCCTGTCCTTAAGGCTACTGTGGGGCAGAGATGGGGTTTGTTCATGTTGCCTTCGCAGTCCCAGGTGAACTCCTCCTCCTCCCAGTCCCTGCAGGTCTGGTGTGAGGTGCTGGGAGATGGCAGCCTGTCCTCATTAGCAATCTGAGGCAGTCAATTAACAGTGGAGAGTTTGTGCTGAAACACCTCCAAAGGCTGCTGGAGCACGGGATGAAGACCCCCCTGGGGCTGCCAGGCTTTGGCTGTGCCATGTGGTGCTCCAGCACCCTGTACCCCCAGCCCTGGTTGCTCCAGCTCCAGCTCAGCCCTGTGCAGCTCGCTGGAGGGTGGTGGGGAAGCAGTAAGTGTCTATGGAAACAGCTCCCATCGCTTGGATTAAAGCTGCCTGGAGCAATCTGCTCCTGTTTAATAAATAAAACCAAAGAGCCTCGTGGGCGATGCAGAGCCTGCAGTGGTTGGGGCTGAGAGGACCTTGCTGTCTGAGGGCTTTCTCCTCCGCCTCTCTGGGGGTGGAAGAAGCAGCAGCTCTGTCCTCGTGGGAGGAGAGGAGGCTCAGCTGGGTGAGGGCAGGAACCTGGGGGTTGCACACCCCACCTCCTGTTCAGAGCAGCTCCAGGCTTTGCTGGCACTTAAAGCCCAGCTTTGGTGGTCCTGCTTCCTTGCCTAAGGGTGGTGGCTTGGCCAGAGGTGTCTGTTGTTGTCCTCCAGCAGCCTCCTGTCTTGCCTTCCGTGTGTGGCTGGGGTATTTTGGGGTTGTTTTCAACTGTTTGCAGATTACTGACCCTGCTGCTCTTGGTGTGAGCATCAGAGGGAGGATCCTGGCAGCTGCTGCTCAGCCCAGAGCCGTGAGGAGCTGCTGCCCCTCGGACCTCCTGCTCTGTTGATCCTGCTGATATTTATTGTGGCAGCTGCTTCGTGCAGAAGAAAGGGAAGATAACATTTCTGGCTGCAGTTTGCTGGAGCTGATAACAGCCAGGGACACAACCCCGCTCCCAGCGGGGTGTGCAAACAGGGAATGAAAAATATTTTGGCCTGGGACTGTGCTTGCCCAAGGTAGAGCTTTTCCTGGGAACACCTTTACCTTATCAGTGCCTGTGCTGTGATGCTGATAGTGCCCGAAAGGCTCTGGGTTATTTCACTCCTTAGCAGAGACCGTGGCAGTGGGGATGCCCACAAACACCACTTGCACTCATGCTGTGCCCATGCTGCTCCCCTGGCACCAGCAGGGCAGGGAAAGCTGCTCCAAGGTGCTGGTTTGGGCTGCAGCTTGTGTCTGTTTCCAGCCACCTGGAAAAAAAAGAAAAATCTCATTTTTTCTGAATGTGGATACTTTTCTGATGCTATTCCTGGAACAGCTGGTGTTAAAACACAAAACCACACAGATCCTGTGTCTACAAGGGGATGGAGTCCAGCCCCCTCTGTCCCTGCCTGTGCTGGGGGAGGGAACTCTGCACCCCAGGGGTGACAGAGCATGGACAGGGGGATTCACAGCACCCTGGGGAGACTGCCCTGTGCTGGGAGAGCTGCCGTGGGTCTGGTCAGTGCTAGAAACAGTCTGGTTTTGTCCCCATCTTTCCCAAAGCACTGGGGATACTCTTAAGATGAGCACTGGTGGTGGCTGTTCCCTGGCTCTGCACTGGTCTCTGCCTCCTCAGCTGCTTAGCACTTCACTTTTTTTTTTTTTTTTTTTTTTGTTAGTTCCCCATCAGATTTTAGCAACTGTGTGTAGATGTAATAATCCAGAGGGGCTAATGGAAAACTCGGTGACAATCAAGTGCTGGAGCTGTAACCAGCTCTGTGGTGGAGTTTTTTGTGTGCGGGTGTCTGGCAGGGGCTTGCCTCTGAACCCCCTTGCTGTGGCATTCCCAGGAGCTGTGTCACTGGCAGGAAAAGCTTCTCCCCTCCCTGCTCTGCTCTCTGGGCTTCTTCCCAGTTCCTGGCACTTAGAACAACAGAGCCATGCCCACAGCTCCTTTCAGGGGGGGCTTCTTGCCCTGTTCTGTGCATCACTGGTGGTTACTGGCGTGGCTTTTGGGAAGCTGGTGTGAAGAGCAGGGATGCTGTGTCCCAGCTCTGAAGGTTTGCTCCAGTCTTGGTCTGGGACTGGTTTGTAGGCACTTCTGAGGAGCTCCAGTTTCACGTGCACAAGTGCTCTGGTGACTTTGGCTCTTGTCCAGTCTCTACTCGGGTGCCTTGGATCCTCTTTTCTTTTGTCCCTCTTGAAAACTGGGGCGTGACAAAGTCACTGGGATGGGGTTTTCTTCTCCAGGGAAGCACACGCCTGGTGAGCAGAGCCCGAGGCAGTTTCCACCAGGCTGGGAGAGCACTGGGGGTGCTGGAGCTGAACAGCACCTGCAGAAAAAACCCCCCTGGGGCTGGAGGTGGGTTTTGCTTAGCAGCTGGTTTTCTCAAAGGCCCTTTTGAATTAGTGAAGGCTGCTCTGACAGGATCTTGGTGCTGTGAAAGGACAAGACACGCAGCAATTAGTCGACCATTGTTGAGCTGCAGGGAGCCTCTGCTAGATAACAACCTTCTGATGCACAGTAAAATCAGGGCCAGTGGCACCTTCATGATCTGGTGTTTACTGCAGAGCTGTTAGTGAGGGATGCTGGGCTTAGGGGTTTAAACCATGTCTGTACAGCTTTTAAAACACTGATGATCATCACAGAGGGATGCCAGGTAGAGCTGTCTCCATGGGGCATGTTGTGCTGGGCACAGAGCCTGGTCCTGTCCATGATGCTGCCACCACCCTGTGCCCTGGTGGGATGGCCAACGTGGCAGCTCCTGGTGACCATCCTGGTGGCATCTGGGCTCCCCAGCAGCTGCACAGCCTGGCTGGGCTGGAGGCAGCATCGCAGTGCAGAGGCTTTGTGCTGAATCCTCCAGGCAGAGAAATTAAGCTGTTAATTGGATTTGCAGTTGTTTTGGGTAGATGCTTCCTGCAGATCTAGATCCTCCCAGTGTCAAAGGGCATCAGTGTCCAGCATGTGATCAGGAGCCACCAGAGCTCATAGTGGTGGCTCTGGTACCCTGTGTCTGCTGGAGCAGAGCCCAGAAAAACCCACCTGAACTCCAGGAAATATTTGCCTGTCATGGGTGACTTGGTGTCCCCGTGGTGAGGTCCCTCTGCCTGTGGACACCAGCTCCTGGGTGGGAGAGCAGCACTAATTTTGTTGCTCTATCCATTTTAAAATTGACCTTAACAACACACTTAATGTGTTGTGCAGGTAACAACTTTGCAGTGGTGGAAAATCAGATGCTCTGACCTGTATTTCCACCTGTGATTCTGTTAAGCCTCATTTGGCAGAGAAAATTGTTGCAGAAATTGAGGGCTCAGCCTCCGAGCCGTGGAGCTCCCTTAGGGAAGGAACTTGCAGAGTGGGCTTGCTAAGGGTGCAGAAACAAGGAGGACCTCTTAAAAACTGCTGCCTGCCCCAGAAAAGAGATTTGCCTGCCTGTGTTGCCTCTTCACCACCTTCAAATGTTCTGGTTGGAGCAGACGGGCAGAGCAGGAGGGCTCTGCTCACCAACCTGTGTTTGAGGAGGTGATGGTGGTGGGTTGTTAAGGGAGCATCTGCCAGGAGCATGTTGCCTGGCTGGGGTTCCTCACACATAGCAGCTGTCTGCAGTGTTTGGGTTTCACCTTCAGTGCTGGCATCCTCCAGGGATGGTACCTACCTGCTGAGGGTGCTGAGCCCCTGCAGGGATGCTCCATCCTTTGGGGAGGGATGGAGGGGCCACACCTGTGTCCGTGGGCTGCCCATCACCCACGCTGCCAACCTGGCAGATTTTGGGCAGGGGCACAGCTTGGCGTGTGGCCATCCCTGGGTGCTGGAGGGGTTTTCATCCCCTCTTAGGAGTGCTGGTTTGTGGGGTGGCTCCAGGCTGGTGACTGAGAGGTCTGTGCAGTCATGTTCTCCTGTGCTAATTAATCCTAAAGACTAACACAGCTCATCTGGGGACTCAGCCTGGCCGTGGTGATGCAGACACACGATCTGCACACATCTAGGGGGTGGCTGCTTGGGCTGGGCAGAGCTGGGTTAACACTTGCACTCCATCTTAAAGGTCTTTTCCAACTGAAACGATTCTGTGATTGTAAGGGACATCACAGGTCACCCAGGTCTCTAATCCACCCGTGGTCAAAATGTCAACTGCTCAGCCCAAAGGAGCCGATTAGTGGGAGCGTGTTGTTGAACTTGCCTGAGTCAGGGTTCTTGGGAAGCCTTTTTGCTTTTTTCTTTTTTTTTTCTTCTCCCTCTTTACCTTGTCTCTCAATAAATAAAAATGCCTTAAGCTTTGCCAAGCTGGGTCGAAGCAGAGGCTGCAAACAGAGCTGATCATTGTGATGCTGATGAGTCGCTGATAAAACACCAACAAATCAGTACCATGGGCTGTGATAAGTGAAACCTTTTTTTTTTTTCTCCTCCTTTTTGAGAGGAAACGGGTGAATCAGCAGCGAGAAGCTGATTGTTTCCCCACACCCTACCCTTCCCACTGCACACGCACGGCCCCCGGCTCGTCTTGCGACTGAATGTCAGCGCCCATCGAGCCAGAGCCGCCTCTCCTCCGTGGGGTGTTGGGCTGTGAAGTGCTTCCCTGGGTGGCTTGAGGGTTTGTCTGTCTGTGTGGGCTTGGCAGTGGTGTTAATGGTTGGACTCGATGATCTTAAAGGTCTGTTCCCACCTCAAGGGTGATGCTGCTGCTGCTGCTGCTGCTGCTGCTGCTGCTGCGCTGATGGGCTTGGCTCCAGGTTGGAGGGAGAGGGGATTGCAGAAGTTGTCAGTGGCGTGTCCCTCGAGTGTCACGAGTTGTTGCTGGGCTGAGGATGGAGGAGGTGGCTGGGCTGTGACTGGGAGCTGGGCAGGGGGGATGGCTGCACTTGCTGGTGGGTGGAAAATGGGAAGTGTGAAACTAAGAGGCACCGGGTGCTGAAAGGGGAACCAGAAACCACTGGGCTGAGGTGTCTAAAGAGCAGGATTTCACCTTGGAGCAGTGCTTGGCTAGTGTACAGAAGGCTGCTCTCCACCTCACTCAGCCCCTGAGAAGGCCCAGGTGATGGAGATCCCCTGTCCAGCAGGTGCCTTTGCTCAGCACAGCCCAGGAGCAGTGATGTGGATTCCTGTGTTGGAGCAGTGCCTGGCACTGGGACCTACTGGTCCCTTCTCCAACCACCCAGTGTTTTTGCATCTCTGGCTGCCCTGGGAATGTGCATCCCCTCCCTGGGTTCAGCTGCTTGCTTGGCATCAAAGGATCCAGCTAACAGCATTTAGCCAGCCATGGAAAAGCAGATTATTTTTTTTTTTATCTCTTAGGCTTCAGGAGCTTGAATAATTTGCCCTGTTACTGTCTGTTGCTTTTTCTCATTAATCAGCTAATATTCCTTTTTCTGCCAGCTTGGTTCCTTCCCTGACAGCACCATCGCCTTGCCTGGTCTCTCTTGACAAAAAGCCACATGGAGCATCCCAGTGCAGAGGAGCTGAGCCCCAGTCTCCTTTTTTATTTTATCCCTCTGTGCTCTGTCTGGATCTCCAGAGCAAGTGGCATCTCTGGCGAGTGAAGCCAGCAGTGCTGCATCCTCCATCTTATGGGTGCAAGGAGCCATGCTGGCAGGGATTCAGTGCTGTTTGCTGGGCAAAAATCCCTGATGCTGGTGGCAGTGGGAGCTGGTGGCCACAGGACTGGGTCTCAGGCTCCTGCTGCCCTTGCAAGACAGGCTGGGCTGCTTCAGCCCTGTGCAAGCACCGGCACGCTCTGGCTCAGAGCAGACTGACTCCTTTGCCACAGCATTGTTTGGTATTTGTACTGAAAATGGTTCATCTCGAGCTCAGGGGAGGAGGGAAAGAAAAATCCTTCGTCTCTGAAAGCTCGAGAGCAGAACGCTGTGAGCTGAGTCCCTACTGCTCTGCCTTCTGGAGGGGCAGCTGGCTCCTGCACGATGGTAGCGATGGGAGGGATGTGGAACAACCTGTTTGCCTGTTCCTGGCTGGGTGTGGTAGGGAAGGGCCCACAATAGCCTGGGTAGCTCTCCCAGAACGATACTGTGAGTCACTGGGATGTATATAGCAGCTCCTCCTCCTCTCCTGTTTGTGCTTTGCAGCCTGTGTGTGAGCCTGGCACGGGCAGGTGAAGCCCTTGCTCTGCCCTACCCCTTACCCCCTTGGCTTTCTTACCTATAGGGTGGGCATTTTGGCAGCGAGGCCAGTATGGTGCTCACACTACAACAGCCCCGAGTTCCTGCCTCTCTGCACAGGGGTAATGACCGTGTTTGTTTTACAAATACCCCTGCAAGGTGATGCAAAGCGCCCGTGGCGTGGGTGGGGGTGCCCATGCAGGGGTGTGTGCCACGGTCCCAGCCCTGCTGCTGAGCTCTGCTAATGCCTGGTGGTATCTGCCATCGGTGCAAGGCTGCAGATCCTCCTCGGAGCCAGGGTTTGCAATCTTCAGGCTTTCCAGCTACCGTGGTGTCTCTTAGTCACAGCTTAACGTCTGAGTGGCTTGGGGGTGAAGTGTCTGTTAACGCCCGGTGAGGTCTGTAGCTGTTTGGCACTGGTGAAGCAGCTCGTAGCGTGGAGGTGTCAGGGGTGCTTTCCACACAGCCTGTGGAAATCCTGGAGCTGGTTCCTTGGGAGCCAGCTGGGCTGCCTCTGCTCCGGAGGAAACTCTCGCTGGGCACCCGTCCAGTCGCCTTCCTGCGCCGCTCTCACCTTGAGCTGCTCTTGGCACTGGGCTGGCTGCAGGGGCACGGCAAACTGGGCATGGCAGGGGGGCACGGCATGGCACAGCCCCGTTCCGAGAGCTGGGGGTGCAGGGATGGGGTGGGGGGGATGGCATGGCATGGCACAGCCCCGTTCCCAGGGCTGGGGGTGCAGGGATGCTGTGCTGGTGGGAAAGGCTCCGTGCTGCTGCTGGCTTTGATGTGGGGCTGGGACGCCGTGTGCTTGCTGCAAGAAGAGCCAAGAGGAGGTGGTGGTGGAGGAGAAAGTCTACACAAAGATGTGTATCTGTTGAGAGACACCTCCCTAGCTGCTGGAACAGCTTCAGTCCCCGGGTGAGGATTGTGGTGGCAGCACAGCCCCAGTGTTCCCAGTGCTGCACTTGGAGATGTCTGTTATTTCCAAGCACCCTGATGCCAGCTCTCTGGGTGAGCCTGGAGCTCAACAGCCTTGTCAGAGAGCCCCACACCACCTTTCTCAGCTGGGGTTTCCACTCCAGCCCAGCGGGAAGCCACAGGGGGAGAGGGGGTGGCGTGACCTTTGGAAATAATAAGCGAGCTGCCCTTGCCCCGCCAGGCTCCTGCCCAGCGCCGCCCTGACGTCACCGCCTCCCTGCAGTGGGAATTGGGGCACTTCCCATGATTGAGCCGTCGCAGCCCAGCCGGAGAGAGATTTCCTGCAGCTCTCCTGGTGGTGACCCCATGCCCGGACCTCCCCAGTCACACGTGAAGCTCTTCACGTGCCTGAACCTCCGCTTGGCACCTTGTCCCTCGGAGCCGAGTGGGGGGCACCGGGGTCCCGCGGCACAGGGGGGCTGGTGCCTGCCAAGGACAAAAAGGGGATCGGATTGAAATGTTTGCAGAAGGTTTTGAGACACGGTGTATGGTGCAAAGTACGGGTTGCTGCAAGAGCACAGGAACAGCGGGGCAGGTTGTTCCTGAGCGGGTGGTGGTGTTGACACTCGGCTGGCACACGGCCCGTGTGCCTGGGCACGGGGTGAGCGAGTGGCAGACTGGGGCTGGCCAAGCGTGTGCCCTCTGGTTTCATGCTGAATAAGGGTCCTGATGGTTCCCTTGCAGCAATGAGAGGTTCACTGGGCTCATGCCAGGCTCGCTGTGCTGAGGTTTGGAAAGCTTGCCCTGATCCAGAGGTGGTGGTGGTGGCACCAGCTCCATTGTGTGTCTGGCTTCAGCTGCTTCAGGACCCTCCAGGACCTGCCCTTCCTCCCAGGAAGCACAGTGGGGGTGTGACCTGGTGCGTTCCTCATTGGAAGAGAAAAATTAAAGGAAGAGACAAAGCAGGGCTGGATCCTTCAGCTGTGGGCAGCCCTTTGTGGGACTGGCCTCTGGCACTGGCAGCAGCCACGTGTTGTGGCTCTGCCCTCGCTGCCCAGGGTAGGGCTGCCCACACACGGCTGTGCCACTGCTCCAGTGATTTTGAGACAAAGCTCAACCTAGGGCTGGCTGGAGTCCCAGCTGTGTGTCCATCTGCTGTTGGGGCAGAGGGTGAGGGTGCCCTGAGCCTGGCGTTGGAGCTGGGAGAGCATCAGGCAAAGCTCCTGAACGTGGCTGTTTAAATTCCCACCAGAGTTCTTAGTGCAGCATCTCTCCTCTCCACTTGCTCCTTTCAATATCTGAGAGGCAGGTTGAGCTGAAGGACCTTTCTTGGTCCTGTCCTCTCCAGCTCCTTTGTCTCATCCTTGTGGCCAGAGCTGTGCCATAGGTGATGGCACAGCGGGTGACAAACAGGGCTGCCCCTGGGTCCCACTGCTGCTTGTCCTTGTTTCCCTTCATGTCACACAAGATGTTTGTCTGAGTGCCTCAGAGGAGCATCTGCCCCCCTGCAGCTCCCTGAAGATGGGGGGGTACTTCAGGAGTGCCCATGGGTCTGGCTGTAAACCAGTGTATGCTGGTGGGTGCTGCCTGCCCCAGCCCCTGGATGTCCCCCTGAGTTCAGCACTTCAAGTCCCCTCCTCACCTCTTGTCTTTGCAGGAGATGTGCTCTTCCAGATGGCAGAAGTCCACAGGCAGATCCAGAACCAGCTGGAGGAGATGGTGAGTGTCCTGACCCGGCCGTGCCAGGCTCTCCACCTGCCCACAGGCTCTGCTGGTGTTGCTGCCAAACAAAACCATTTTCCATACCTTGTCTGGGTGACACCAGCCCCCTTGAAGCAGAGCTGCTGAGCTGCAGAGGTTCTTGGGCAGTACTTGGGCAGCTGCTTCTGCCCTGCTGGATCCCTCTCCAAGTGTCCATCTGTCCCTCACTGCCATCACCTCTGTTCTGTCTGAACAGACCCTGTACCCTGCCTGCCCTGCTGCCCCCCAGCAGGGTTTCCCAGCCCTCATCAAGAACCTAAGTTGTTGGTTTTTTTTTCTTCCTGCAGCTCAAGTCATTCCACAATGAGCTCCTGACGCAGCTGGAGCAGAAGGTGGAGCTGGACTCCCGGTACCTGAGTGTGAGTTATGGGCTCGTGTAGTGCAGCAGCACAGACATTGGCTTGGGCATCTGTGTCTCCTGTTCCCACTCTTCCCTCACCTAGTTCTGCCCAGACACTGCTCGTGCCCTTGGTTACAGTTGGGTCCCTGGCCACCACAGACACCCCCATGCACAGAACATTTCCCCCCCCACATCAGACTGTTGCAGCCCCTGATTGCTCTCTGGGCTGTGGAGGACCCACTTTTCTCAGAGCTGGGGGGGTTCTGCTCATTTCTGCCAACCTGCCAGGGCAGGGGTTCAGCTTTGGCCACTCAGAGCTTTCTCCTGTCACCTCCAGGCTGCACTGAAAAAATACCAGACGGAGCAAAGGAGCAAGGGGGACTCACTTGACAAGTGCCAGGCGGAGCTGAAGAAACTTCGTAAGAAGAGCCAGGGCAGCAAAAACCCCCAGAAATACTCTGACAAGGAGCTGCAGGTAGGACCCCAGGGCATGGAGGGGGGGGTGGGATGAGCCTCTCACCCTCGTGCCAGCGTAAGGATGCCTGGCACCGCCTGTGAGAGGTGGCCGGGGCTCTTGCAAACCTTCAGCTGCAGGTTTGCTGCTCTCTTTGGAGGAGCAGGCTCAGGGGGAGGCTGTTGGGGCGTGGGAGGTGTGGATAGGGAGGGGGTGGCAGCCGCTGATGGCAGCGGGCTGGTCTCGTGGCCGCGCTGGGGGAGGAGGGTGCAGAGGGGGAGGCTGTGAGCTCGGCGGGGCTGACTAACCCCGCTCCCTCCGCCTGCTGCTTTCTATTCCTCCATGAATGAACCCAGAAAGGATGGGTGATGATTTCTGTCGTGCCGGATCCATCTTCCTCTGGATGCTGTTCTGTTTCAGGATTGTTCTGTGCCCGCTGCCAGGGCGCGGGGTGGTGGCGGGGCCGGGGGTGGCTGCGGTGAATCACTGCGGGGTGAGCACCAGGGGGGCTGCCACCCAACCATGCACTGTTGGCTGGTAGAGGTTGGTGTCCCTCGATGGTTTGTGCTGCAGGGTGGGCACATCTGGGGGGATGGAGCACTGGAGAGCAGCCAGGACACGTCCTTGGCTGGCACAGGCAGGGCTGTGGCACTCGGGGTACTGATGCCTTTGCAGCAGGAGTTTGTCTTCTGAATCCTGTGACCTTTGTTGGCTGAACGTGGTGAATGTCAATGAAAAAATTGATGCCCCTTTCTGCAAACCAGCTCTGGCTGAAAACCCTGGTGCTGCTGCTCGAGTTGGGGCAGTGGGACAATGGAGTAGGAGCTTGAAAAGGGGAAGGTGAACCCCGGAGCCAGAAATTGCCATGTCTTGTCTCCGAGGCATGAGTGTGTGTTGTGCTGGGATCAGGATCTGTTCCTCTGGATGCCAAAGGCTCTAAGGTGTCAACATGATCCGTGTCTGCCAAATGGGATCTAGAGACTGATGGCACCGCTGGGGCCATGTGCAGGGTGGCACTGGAATTAACTGGCAGTGATGGTTGTGCTGGGGAAAGTGACATTTGTAATTGCACTACAATTTGGGAAATCAGTTGTTCTCTGCGGTGTGAATCAGAATCAGCACTGAGGGAGGAAAAGGTGCCCGCAGCCATTGGCGTGCAGCTCCCCTGCTGAGCTGGAGCACGCTGTTTGCAGGGGGCATGGCTGGCTGGGGCATCAGGGGAAGGTGCCCGTGCTCACCAGGCTCAAGTGTCCTGCCTTCTGAATCAGGACTGGAGTGTTGTCAGGAGCTGAGCAGCTGAAACCACTTCTGAGCAGCAGCAGCAGCATCTCCACCAACCCTCACTCTGAAATTCCTGCCTGGCCAGAACCCTGTTAGGCAACAAGGCTCAGGGTGGGGGAAACTCAGACCTTGGTTACCCCCTCAGCTGCAAAAGCTGCTGACAGGGCCAGCAGAGCAGAACTGCTGCCAGCACCGGCCCCCTCCTGCCAAACCCCTCAGGCTGCTGCTGTGCAAGGGATCCCCATCCCACACCCGGAGTCAGAGGAGGAGAAAATCCCTGGGATGGGCTTTATATAGCCAGGAGAGGAGTGCTGTGCTGGTGCTGTGCCCGTGCTGGGGACGGGGTGTCCCTGTCAGCGTGGCCGTGGCGGGCAGGGAAGTGGGATCAGCCTTTCATTCGCTTAATCTCCCGGCAGTCGGTATTTAGGAAGCACTTATCTCTGGAAAAAGCCTTATGATGGCTTTTGAGCTTAAAGAGCTATGAGACTGCTCAACTGCTGCTGCCCTTTCTTTTTTTTCCCCTCCCCCCCAGTATCAAAATACAAAGTTAAACTGCTGGATTCAGCCGAGGGGGGATTTCTCCCTCTGTTCTCCTGGCTGCGGTGCTAGTCTTGCTTTTCAATGGGAAAAGAGGGTATTTTGGACCAGCTTTGATGCTCCTCTTACCTTTTCCTGAGGATCAGGCAGCAGGGGCATTGCTGCAAGGGTGTGCCCAGCCTGCAGTCAGTCCTGGCCACAGGATGGAACTCGGTGAACCAGAAGCATCTTCAGAGCTGCTGGTGTCGCACTGTGGGGCTTTGCTCCACAAAAAAAAAAAAAAAAAAAAAAACAAACCAAAAAAAACCAACCCAACAACTCTATCTTAACTGGCTTAAACCAGAGAACCATGTAGTTCACCCCAGGGAGCTGCTGCATGTGGTTCAGTTTATCTGGCCCTGCGGCCAGCTCGTAAAACCCCCAGAGGGCTCCGAGGAGGCTGCTGAAGGCACCTCGTGATGCTTGCGGGGAAGCTGAAGATTTCATCAGGCTGGTGCCTGGGGACCACAGATGGATCAGACAACAACTGGCTGGAGCTCCTCTAATGGGCTGTTGCAGATTACTTGTCTCGTAATGGGAGAAGCTGCTGTGGATGGCAATGTCCTGGTAGCTGCGTCAATCATCTCCTTCAGTAAAGCAATAACATCTTGCTCTTCTTTTGAAGACTCATCCACTTAAGCTACTGTAGCAGTCAGCAGCCAGCAGTCTGCTCTGTCATCATCTCTCTCTGTATTTAATACTACGGGAGGCAGAACTTCTCCTTTCTGCCTCATCACCACTTGTGGAGTGACCACAGCTTGTCATCGCCTGCAAGAGGCGGGTGGGCGAGGTGAGCATGGTGGGGCAGGCAGTGCTGTCCTCCTTCAGGACGTGGCTTCTGGCACATCATCTCCCTCTGCTGAGGTGAGAAGGGATTTGGGGCCATCTGGGCTCTGTTTTGCTGGTGGTGGAGGGACAGCCCTCACCAGGGCCAGGGTACCAGCGTGGCTCTGGCTGCATGCTCCACTGGTTTGATCAGAAAGCTCAGTAAAACAGCCCAAGCATCTCACCTGTGACTATTCAAGTCAGATTTCCCCTCTCTAAAGCAGAAGTAAATGCTGAGATTCAGCAGGACCTACACATAACTCTCTATCTTGTGGCTGGTGAGCAGTAGCTGGAGGAACACGGGGGCTGAGGTCTGCTCAGGAGAAGGCAGCATCATGATGCTTGTGGACACCCGTGGGAGGCTTCTGAGCTGTGTCAGCCACTCGCTGCGTGGGGAGGGGGTTGTCTGCAAGTCCCACATCATCTGGCCACTGTCTCTGCTGCCTCTGTTGTGGAGTTTACTAGGTGAGGACGGGCGTCACAGGATTAAAACGGGACAGGACTTCAAACACCATGTGGCTGTGGTTTGCAGGGTAGACAACTCGTGGAGCTTAAAAGCAGCTCCGAGTGCAATTAGGCTGCAGGAGAGATGCTCCATCTCCAGAGCTTTGTCATGGTCAAGGGAGATGCCGTGGCTGTGGGCTGTCACTGCTGAAGGTCACAACAAAGCCGGGCTTTTTGTTCCTTATGAATCAGCCCAGAGCTTTTGTTACAGGCTGGGACTGGAAGCTGGGGCAGCTGATTGCCTCCCATGTCTCACCTTGGCTGTGTAGTCACTGAGGGGTCGAAAACCGGGAGAATAAACCAATTCCATTCACTTCACCTCTTTTTTTTTATGGAGAAGAATGAAAACAATTTGAAGATTAAACAATGACCAAGAAGCTAAACTGCTGTAATTCCATTAAACGCTGGTTGTGATCAAGCTATGAAATCAAGGTCATGATGGGTTTAGGACTGTGATTGAATCAGCAGCTCAACAATGAAGTTACATTGCTTCAAACTATTTATCAAATCATATTAGCACCACCAACAATTGGATTTCTCCATCGGGCCGAGGAGAAGCTGACTGTAATTCATCCTAAAGAGAGAGGCTGAGCTGGCTGGGGGTGGTGAGGCTGTGCCTGAGCTGGGTGCAGGGACTGTTGGTGAGGCTGTGCTGATCACTCTGGAGGAGCTGAGGTAGCTCCTAGTGAAACCAGTGCTGAGCTGGGGTGGTGGGATGGGGAGGCTGGGCTCAGCTCCTGCCTGGCTCTGCCTTCTGCTGTCCACACCTGCTCCTCTGGGATGGCTTTAAGCATTAAATACTATTGTGCCAGATAACCTGTGGGGGGGAGGGGGTTATAAATTTTTGTCATTGAAACCTCATTTTGCTATTCCCATCAGGAGAAATAATTTTAGGTGTAGGTCAAGAAGCTCTGAACAAGGAGTTTGCACAAACCAGGTTACAAGGGCTTATGTAAAAGTCAAATAGGGAAGAATTATGTAAAAGCTCTGTGGCTCCAGGTACCTCTCTGCAGATTTTCTTGTGCTTCAGGCTGAGTTAGGCTTGTGGGCAGCACCTGAGGGTCTTTCTTGCCTCGGTCAGGTTGGCACCAAGGGACTTCAGGAGGTAGCAAGCTGAGTGTTCAGGTAGCTCGGTGGCATTACCTGCTCCTGTCTCAATCCCACTGGACAGCTCACTCCTTGTAGTGTCTTTTGCCTCTTTTTCCCTCTGTAATCAGCTGTGATCTCGTGCTGGTGGCGTTGGCCCCTCGGGCTGTACCCCAAGTGCCCAGGGAGGTTTTGGGCGTTGGTGGGGTTTCACCACACCTTGCTCTGCCCCTCTGCCCTGCAGACATGATGCTGCAAGAGCTGTTTGCTGAAGCAGCTTTTTCACTCTGTGGTCTGTGAGTGCTTCTGGAAGAGGCAGCAATGAGGAGAGGAAAGTCTCTGTCTCCCCCTCTCCAGTGGCTGGGGGCAGGGTGGGTTTGCACAGCCCCTGTGGCTGCTTGGCAGCATCCCTTCCACCCCACGTGAGCTACAGGCTCCAGCACAAAGTGTGTTTTCCCAAAACTGCCTCTAAAATCCATAAGCAGCTGCTATAGATACACAAAATGAAGCCTTGAGCTGCTTCTCCCTCTGGGCTGAGATGCTTCACATGCCTCTTCCAGAAAGCTGCTCCCTCACTCCCTGTGCTGCATCCAATGAGCATTTTGGTACCAAACCTTGTGTGCTGAACATCCCTGTATGGAGGGAACCTCTTCAGTGCCTGCTGAAGAAACCCCTGCACAGCTGGCTGGAGGAAGCCCCTGCCTGCTCTTTCTCTCTGTAAATCCAGTGTAATGCCACATGGGTGGTGCTGTGCAGGGGCAGCCAAGGGATGGGGCAGATGCCACGATGAACAGGCTCGTGAGATGAGCAGGGTAACGTGGGGAGATGGTCCCCTCGGGGAGGAGAGGGCAGCTGCTGTCCTCAGAACAGGGCAGCAGGCAGGGCTGTGCTCCCTTGGATCCTCTTATTTCACCTTCTGTAACCATCAGCACCATGGTGGCCCTGGCATCAAGAGGAAGGTTTGGCCTCAGGATGATGGGGCTGGAGCAGTGGAGGCTGGTGGGCCCTGCACTGGGTGCTGGAGGTGTTGGTGCTCAGGCAGAGCAGGTGGAGTTGGTCTTCTGCATGGAAAAGGTGCAGAGCTGAGGTGCCCAGTGCAGAGACCATCCAGTGGTGGGTGGCTGTGGAGAGGTGTGGGGGTTTTGTCCTTGAAAAAGGCAGGGATGTGTCTTGATTCCCGTGGTGACCCTGTCTGGGAGAGGGTTTGGACTGTTGCTTTTATTGCCTTATTACAAGAGAGGTTGGGTCATCCCAGGCTTGTTTCTAAGCTCTCATCTCCTCCTGGCCGTGGTGTGCTGGGAAGAGTAGCTGATATCCCAGGGCTTGACTGTGGCATCACTGGCTAAACACACCAACCTCCTGCTCCATCCGTGACACACTTGGGTGATGAGGATGGAGGGAGCCAGGAAGGGATTGGCAGCCCCCCCGAGGCTGCTCCAGGAGTCCACCAGCTTCCATGGAAGGAGTGAATTCTGGGAATGAGGAAAAGCCATCTCCTTCCCAGGAGCTGTGGAGGCTGAGGATCCCCAGGGGGCTGCTTTTCCTCACTTTGGCTGTATGCCCTGGTAGGGTTTTCATCTGTTTTTCATGGAGACTGTTCAACAGCTTAGATGCTCTTCCTCTGTTAATCAGCCTAACTTCTTTCTCATTTTATCCCATTACTTTCTAATCATTCTCCCTAGTGGTTCCCTAAATAAATCCTCCCTTCTCTTAGTGTTCAGTCCTTCCAGGTATTTCAGCTGGCCACATGGGTCTGGCACAGCTCAGAGTCCTCTCTCTTCCTTTCTTTCCTTTGGCTCTTTTCCTGGCTGCTCTGGTCCTACCCCAGGCCAGGTGCCCGGTGTGGGCAGCCAGTGTGATGTAGGGTCCCCTCCCTGCTCTGCATCTCCTGATGCCAGCTAGAAGCATGCCCACAGTGTGCTCTCCCACTGTGCTACAGGCTTTCCACCCTCAAAACTCATCTCTGTCCCCACCGTGGTTAGGTGGTAACTCCCGGAAGGCTTCGACCTGCTCTTTGTCCCTTCTCATGTCTGTGGCTGGTCCTTTGATGTGTTCCTGGTGCTGGCAGATGCGTCTGAGGGCCGATGAAGGTCTGTGGTGGTGGTTCCTGCAGTGGTGCTCAGCGTGGTGGTGATTAGCTTTGCCCTTGGCTCACACTCCTGAGTGCTTTGCACACTCCGTGCTCGGGTAGAACGGTTTGAACTCCTTTTTCCCCAGTAAGGATGGGTGGTGCTTAAAGCCCCGACTGAAGTTTGTTGCTGTTTGACCTGAGCTGATGGCAGCGTGAGCTTGAAAAGAGCCCAGGTCTTGACATTGCTCAGATGCTCTTTCATCTCCACACACCTCTAGCTGTCAGCTTTGCAGTGGCACTGGGAAGATGCTCGTGTGAGTGGCGGGGCTTTTGTGTTCCCTATGCCAGGAATGACAGTGGGAGCTCAGCAGCATCTTCATTCCTTTCTCCTTTTCTTGTTCCTGATTTTTCTGCTTGACCCCGGGGGTCTGGCATCTGTGGGAAGATACCACCCAGCTTCGGCTGGACCCGGCATGGCCAAGCATTGCTCCCCCTCCCCAGGATTGATCCTTCCCTTGCTCTGCTGGCTCCTTTCCCTGAGCAGCATCCTCAGCCAGGCTGTGCCCAGCGCCGCCGCTCACTGACATTGCTAATTAGGTCAGTGGCTCCCGGTGAATTGGATGTGGATGTGTTCAGGGAGGTGTTGGGGGGGCAGATGGGGGAGTTATTTGAGGCCTCTCCAACCTAGAAACCCAGAAAAGATTTCTGGAGCTGTTGGGTGGCTCCGGAGCTTTTGGCACAGCCGTGGTCACCACAAGCCTCCCCCTTGGGAGCTTGGGTTGCAAACAGAGGATTGATTTCAGACTGGGAATTTTATTTAGCTGATGCTTGCACTCAGAATTAAAAGCCGACAGCCTCAACCAAGGTCTGGGCTGGCAGTGCAGCCCTCAGGTGGTGAGGACTGGAGGGGCTGCAGCTGAGCCACGGAGCCCGAGGCTGGCAGTGAGGGAAGGCATCTGGGTTGGCAGGTCCTGCCATGCCGAGAAACACCTTTGGCTGGTGGTCAATGCAGGGGGTGGCTGCAGGATCTCCCATCCCATCCTATCCCATCCCTGGGAAGAGGAGCCACGAGCATCAGGGCACCTGGCTGCGGATCAAGCAGTGCTCACCAGCCAAAGCCGGCGCTCCTCCTTGGCACAGGGTGCCAACAGCTCACACCCTGCTTCGCCTCTTGGCTTTTTTTATTCCTTTTTTTTTTTCCTTCTGGCACACTGAAGAAGGTTTTTGTTTAAATTGCCTTTGTGTGCATAGCTGGAGAGCCCGTTGTCATCTCGAGCCCAGCCGAAATGGAAACTCTCTGGTGAGCAAGAAGCGTTCCTCGCCATTTTGTCGGGAAGGTGTAAAAAGGCAGGCTCGGAATAAATCAATGGCACATCAGGCTATTTACATAAAGTATAAAAAGCGCTGAGAATACTAAATTTAGAGCGCAGGCTCTGTGCTTGCAAACCAGCATGTTCCAACTGGCTGTGGCTGCTAAGACAAGCCTTTCTTCAGTCAAATAATTAAAAGTATACTTGTAAAACAAGGCTGAAAGCGGGGCTGTGAATAAGGCTTTAACTCACCTATTGAAATCGTGATATAAAATAAAATTTATCTAATATTGCCAAGGCAAGGAAGAATTTCCCCCTGTGCTGTGGTGTGTTCAGGGCCAGTGTTGTGTCTTGCCCATTTGCTGTACCCAGGGCTGAGCTATGTAAACTGGAACCAGGGCAGAATGGTCCTTGTGCTGCTGAACTGCCTGAGCTGCTGGTGGACTCGTTTTGCTCCTCACCTTCTTATTCTTGATGGCCCAGTTTAGGAAATGAAGCAGATGAGTTTAGGGTGTCAGGGGCTGCATGTTCTCCTGCTATTTTGGGTGCTGCTAGGGTTGTTTCCTTCCGGGGGGGGGATCATTGTCTGGATGCTTCCCTTGGGAGAGAAGGGAAGGAAACTTTTTGGGGAGCCTTTGGTACAGGGCTTGGTCCATCCTGGGCATTACAGGGCTGCTGCGGAGGGGTCTCGGCACTGGACCGTGGGGCAGCCAAGGGCTCTCTGTGCTGGGCATCCTTCTCCCTCAGCTTTCCATCACTGCTGCCAGGCTCTGGATTCTGTCCCTGTGCTGTTCCCGGGGGCTAATAATACCCAGGAGGAGGCGGCTGTCCCGAGCCCACTCCGGGGAGCGATGCTTTCCCCGCTCACACCGAGCGCATCCTCCCACAGCCGCCAGCTCCTGCCCCCAGCACGTGCCCGGGGCTGCTGCCGCCTCTGCCCAGTGCCTCTGTACCTGCTGCCAGCTTTCCCAGTCTCCCCTCTACCCCCAGCAGCTCCCATCCAGCTCAGCTCTCCCTGCAGCTTCGCTCACAGACGGTGCAGATACCTCCGTGATTGCTGCTGCTGTACCCAGTGCCATCATCTCGGTTACCTTTGCTTCTTTCTGCTCCTAAACACGAGTGTTTGCACTGGATTTTCTCATCTAGAGGGGAAGAAAATCCTCCCTGGAGAAGGGTTGCTGGTTGGAAACTGGGTTCTCTACTTGTCACTAACCTCTTTTATCTCACCTGTGCAGAGAGCCCCAAAACCTGCTGAGTCCAGCCCAGGGTTTGCTCCCCAGGGAGGCTGCTCTGAGCAGGGTGGGAGCTCAGGCTCTGAAATAAGCCCCTCTTTGAAGTCAGGGATGTCACCAAATCTCGCTGCTTTTGTTGAGGTTTGTTCCATTTTACATGGCTGCTAATAAATATTGTAGCACACCAAAAATAACTGTTAAGCATGAAGAAGTAAAGCTTTTTTGGGCCCTGAATTTCCAGTTTAATTCTCAGGGAAGCTCAGGCTGTCTGAAACTGGTTTCACTGTGTGGTTGGCTGTAGCTTTTCAGCGTGGTGCTGCTGTCCCCGGGAAGAGCTGGTGGCAGGACAGGGACAGATGAGAGAGATGCTCCTCAAAGGAGGCCTTGGTGAGGGTGGAAGCTCTTTGCAGAGGAGCTGGGACCATCCTGAGAGGATTGAGGAAGGTGAACATCTGGGGGCATCTCGTGTGCTTAGGGATTTGTGATGGTGTGGCCAAGCAGCAGCCCTGGGCATTGCTTGGAAGCCCATTTGCAAATGGGTTACCCCAGCCCAGCCCCTGTGCCACTCGTGCCCCATGTGGCACTGGCACAGCTCCACGTGGCACAGCCGTGCTGGCAGAAGTCACGTAGGTAGAGCAGGAGGCTGTGCCAGTGCTGGTTTGGTGCTGCTGATGGGCAGGGGTGTTGGAGGGCATCACAGGCTGTGCCACCACAGCTCTGGGCATCACAACCCTGCCCACCTTGACGGGCACCGATGTCAGCAAGCAGCGACTTGGCAAAGAGGAGATGCCGGCGGTGCCCGGGTTGGGTTGCAGGGGTCTGGGGGGTCCATCCCCGGGGCGATGGGAGCAGCCTCTGCCACCTCCACTGCCGGTGCCTCGGCGGTGCCCGTGTGGTGAGAGGGCGGCCGCACGCGGCACAGCGCGTCCCGTCCCACCGCCCGCGCGGCTGCAGCCCCCGCGCTGACTCAGCGCCTCTGCGTGGGGGGCCCACGATGAGTAAGGGTGGGTTGGAGGGGCCGTGCAGGCACGTGTGTGCCCGTGTCCTGTGCCGGTGGGGAGGCCCCGAGGGCACCCTGCCTCCCCGGACCGTCTCCGGCGGAGGCCGCGGCGTCGCCAGCCCCGCGCTCCTGGTGGGCAGGGCGGCGAAGGCGGCCACAGCTCTGCTTCTCTGCCTCCCCCCAGTACATCGAAGCCATCAGCAACAAGCAAGGAGAGCTGGAAAACTACGTCTCCGACGGCTATAAGACGGCCCTCACGGAAGAGAGGAGGCGGTTCTGCTTCCTGGTGGAGAAACAGTGCGCGGTGGCAAAGAGTGCCATCACCTACCATGCCAAGGTGAGTTGGCTCCACCGAGCCACCAGTCTGCTGCCGTGGGTCCATACACCTGTGGGGCTGCTGGTCCTGGCTGCCCTGTCACCTCGGGGGGGGGGAATGCTCCCATCACCAGGGGCAATGCTCCTGTCACCGGCTGTTGCCCATAGAGCAGCTGGATACCTTAAAAGCTGCAGCTGGTGCAGCCCCTGTGGCTCAGGGAGCTGCATCATGTGAGTGTTCATGGTTGGGAGACCCTCCTGTGGCCTTCAGGTGTTTACAGGGGCTTGTCAAAGATGGGGACAGACTTTTGAGCAGGGCTTGTGGGGACAGGAGGAGGGGTGATGTCTTTAAAAGAGGATAGGATGAGAATGAGCATAAGGACAAAATTGTCGAGGCTGAGGGTGGTGAGAGCCTGGCCCAGGCTGCCCAGAGAGGTGGTGGCTGCCCCATCCCTGGCACCATCCCAGGGGGGGTTGGCTGGAGCTCTGAGCACCCTGCTCTGGGTGCAGATGTCCCTGCTCCCTGCAGGGGGCTGGACTAAGTGACCTTTAAAAAGTCATCAGTGGGTGACCCATGGACAAGGTGCACTGGGAGACACATGTACTGGACCAAGCTGGGAGAAGCAGCACCCCAAGTCACCCTGATGAGGGTACCATGTACCCTACGGGTGCTACTTTGCATTTCCAAGCACTTTCTGGCCACACAAAGTAGATGGGACCATTCCCAGGCAGCCCATGTCTCCTGGGCTGGGCATTGGCACCCCCCTGTGTTGGTCCAGAGCAGATTCCATCTGGATGAGGGCTGAGGATGCCAGCGCTGCTCCCGCAGCCTCCTGCTCCCATCCTGGTTGTTCCCCACCACCACCCCCTGTCGCTCACAGCACCCATCTGCCACCGCCACGCTTGGCACCAGGGAGCAGGAGAAGGAGTTTGGATTAGTCAGCACCGTGCTGCAGGCTGGATCGGTGCTTGGCACAGGAGACCTCCTCCTGTAGAGCAGGAGTGGGGGGAAAAAAACCCTCCCAGGGATGGGGGTGTGTGGGGGGTCATCAGGCAGGGGGATGCCAGCACTTGCAGCGTGGTTGCAGCACCACGACACCAAAAGCTTGTGGCGGCAGCAGCACGTGGAAGGTGATTTTGCAAGAGGGGCTGTGCAGGTGGCTTGTCCAGCACATGGTGGGTGTATGTGTGGTGTGGGTGCCCAGCCCCACAGCAGCCTGGCAGCCAGCGTGGGCTTTGCTGCCTAAAAACACCCTGACGGAGGATGCCAGCTGCAGTCTGGGTGGTGAGGTGGCTGATAGTGGGGGAAACAAAACGTTCTGGGCTCTGGAAATTGGATTTAGAGGGGGTTTTGATGCGTGGGTGGTTTTGTCTCCAGGTGAGGCCAGTTGTGGAGGTGCCAGGTCACCCTCTGCCACAGGGTGAGCCACTGGGCTTTCCAGAGCTGCTGCTCCACAGCTACTCATGGCTGCAGTGCCTGGGGGTGTTTGGGAAGGACCTCAGGGTGGTTTGGGACATCTCCTTCCTCATTGTCACACAGGGGATGCTTCCTTTATGGGTCCTTTAAGGGCAAGTTTCGCTCTGTTGTGTTTTGTTTTCCTCCAGTTTAGAGCACAGCAGCCGATGGGCAGGGACAGTGGGGTTGAGCTGCTGGAGGTAGAGGGTGTTAGGGATGAGCTGCCCTTGGGACCTGGGTGACAGCACAGAGTACAACCGTGTGCTGTGTCCCCTGGCAGAGTTTTGCTCTGCTGGGTTCTCACTGAGCCCACCACCCTGCCCAGCTTCCTATGGCCCCTCTCGTGAGGGATATCCTGGGATAAGCTGGGAGATAAGTTACCTTCTCCTGCTCTCTTTTCCACTTTTCATAGTGCCTTCCTGGCCCAGCTGCCAGCAGGGTCTGGGAGCAGCAAGTCCTTGTGTTTTATCTGGTCCATGCCAGGCACAGAGGAGTCGATTAATCCTGTGGCTGGGATCGGGCGGTGCTGCCCGGGGAGAGGTGCAGAGCTGGGTGGTTTCCCACGCCCCCCGTGCCCTCACTCCTTGTTTCTCTCTGCCTCAGGGGAAGGAGATGCTGACGCAGAAGCTGCCGCTGTGGCAACAGTCCTGCTCGGATCCCAACAAGATCCCAGACCGAGCCATCCAGCTGATGCAGCAGATGGCTGCCAGCAGCAATGGCACCATCATGCCCAGCCCTCTGTCTACATCCAAATCCAACCTCATCATCTCTGACCCCATCCCTGGTGCCAAACCTCTCCCTGTCCCCCCGGAGCTGGCACCTTTCGTAGGAGTAAGTATCTCCGTGGTGGAAGTTGTCCTGCCCTTCCGAGCAAAGCTGGAGGGACCAGCCCGGGACGGTGTCAACGTTGTCCTCAGCAAGTTGCCTTTTGATGGACTGATGGGCAGGGATGGGCAGCTCTCGGATGCGGGAAGGAGCCTGGCATGGGCATGGGTAGCCTGTCCCATCCCATCCTGCCTGGGTTGCTGAGCTCTGAAGGGGCAGAAGCTCCAGGGGGATGCTGGGGAAGTTGTGAGCTGGACTCACCTGACCAGGCTGGTCCCAGCACTGTGGACCTCAGCCAAGCTACCTCAGTAACCACAGGAGAAGGTCCTTGGAGCAACTTATGGGATGAAAGACCCTCCAGAAAAGGGTCTTCTCCCTGATGCTGGGGTGGGATCTGAGCAGTAGAGCTCAGGAGGGATTTGTCAGGTGTGGGGCAATAAAATGCCACAGGGGTGACCCCACTGCACCCCCCCAGAACAGTTTGTCTGGGGTGGGCAATAAAACCAAACAGGCTGAAGCTCTGCTCTGTGAACACCCTGCCCAGGAGCTGTGTCCTGCTGCAGGAGCTGCACTGGGATACCCTAATAAAGACATTCCCCATCTTCCCCCCACCCCTCCTCTCCTCTCTCCATAGCGCATGTCGGCACAGGAGGCCATGCCAGTGATGAACGGAGTGTCGGGCCCAGACAGCGACGGGTACAACCACTGGTCTGAGATGAAGCCAGCACAGCCCAAATCTTTATCTCCTCCCCAGCCTCAGAAGCAGCTGAGTGACTCTTACTCCAACACGCTCCCAGTTCGCAAAAACGTGCCACCGAAAAACAGCTACTCCTCAGGTGAGGGCTGCTGGGGGGCCAGCCGTGCCCACGGGGAGGGCTTGGCATGGGGTGCTGGTGGGGCAGTGACTGGCAGCAGCCCTCTAGTGTCAAGTGCCTCTGGACCTGGGGAAGGAGCGGAGCTGGGCTCTGCTGTGGGAGTTTGGATGGGTGGATTTTAGCCCAGGGTTTCCAGGTGGGAAGCTTGAGAGAGACTATTCCAGTCCCTGGTGGGTGATGCCAAGAGCAGCGGCCAGATCCTGCCTGGGATCTGCTTGTTATAGGGAAGGTGCAAATCCCACTGGAGGTTTTACTGGCACCTGGGGTAAAATAAGCAAGGTTAGGGACCCATCTTCGGCAGAGCTGTTCTGTCCCTGGGTACGGCCAGGGGGTGAAGGACTCTGGGCACTCGTTGGTCTCTGTCTCCCCCCCAGCTGAAAACAAGACACTGCCACGCTCCAGCTCCATGGCCGCAGGGCTCGAGAGGAACGGCAGGACGAGGGTGCAGGCCATTTTCTCCCATGCTGCTGGAGATAACAGCACCCTCCTGAGCTTCAAGGAGGGTGACCTCATCACGCTGCTGGTGCCAGAGGCCAGGGACGGCTGGCACTACGGAGAGAGCGAGAAAACAAAGATGTGAGTGCCATGGCTGTGCTCGTGAACCAACCCCCTCCTGGATCCTCCACGAGTGAGCGTGGGTTTGGCTTCATCTCCTGCCTTTGCCTTTCAGGAGAGGCTGGTTTCCTTTCTCCTACACACGGGTCCTCGACAGCGATGGCAGCGAGCGGGTGCACACAGGGTAGGAACATCGTGGGGGTGCTGTGCCAGGGCAGGTTGATGGGCTGGGGGTGGGGACACTGCTTCCCCCAGACACACTGAGTGTTGTCAGGAACAACCCAGAGAGGGGCTTTAGCCTGGGGGTGTCCCCCCCCATGAGTGGATGAGCAGCCTCGGGTGGGATCTCGGCTTGATGTGGGCTGGTGCTGATGCCTCTGCCTTGTGCCCAACCCCACCCAGCCTGCAGCAAGGGAAGAGCAGCAGCACTGGCAACTTGCTGGACAAAGACGACATCGCCATCCCGCCGCCCGACTACGGCATGGCCTCCCAGGGCTTCCCAGCACAAGGTGTCAACACCTTCAAGCAGAGGCCGTACAGTGTGGCCGTGCCCGCCTTCTCCCAGGTGAGCCCACTGGGGTTTCTATCTCTCCAGGGGGGCACGGGGCTCTTTGCTAACAAGGAGATGCTTGGGCACAACCCTCAAGCGTTCACTGCTGGTGTCCGTGGCAGTCTCAGCTGCAGGGAGCACGTGGAGGGGAAGGAGGGGGCAGCTCTCCAACCTGTGTTCGTTGTTTGTAGGACTACCTAATGCCCTATGGTTGTGCAATTAAAGACTATTCCAGTGGCCTCTGCCAACCACCCTCCGCTCACTACAAGCCTTACTCTAGGTCGACAGCTGTAAGTCCAAACAAGTGCAATGTTTCCCTTGGGGTTTATGGGCCGCTTCTGCCTGGTGACCCCGTGTGCCTTCTCCAGAACCCCATCCCCTGATGAGAGTCTCTCCGGGGTTGAAGGGGCAGGGTGGGCGCAGGGAGGTGGTGACCCAGGAGGATAATGGATGGGGAGGACGGGCTGGTTTGGCTCGTCTTGAGTGGAACAGGCACGGGGAGCAACCGGCACAAAACGGCACCATAAATCCCCAAAGGACAACACTTGCCAACTCCATGGGAGCCTCCCACCAGAAACAGGCTGTTCACAGGCAGCTGGAAACGTTTTCTCTGGTACTTGCCAGCTCAGGCTGGTGATGGTCCCGTGGGGATGCTGGGCTGGTTAATGCACTGGGGAGGATGCATGTCTGGCCAGCTCCAGCTTAACCCAGGAGCTGCTGGTGTGGTTCCCACAAGAACGATCATGATGGGATGAGCCATGCTGGCTTCCCCAGAGCACTTGGCACCTGCCAGCAGATGGGGAGAAGATGAGGAGGGGGAGATGAGACCATGCAGCACCCAACCCTTAGGCTGCTCACCTCTGGAGGTGGCAGCTTCAGCCAGGGTCTGGTCCTCCCCACAGGGGATGGGACAGAAGCCATGCCCCACTTTTTGCCACTCACTAGGTTTTCCCAGCAGGGTTTGGTGGTTGGGAGTGTTCCTGGGATGATGGGAATGTGTGTCTATGATTCCTGGTGTGTGACCAGTTCTGCTCCCTCCTGGAGCAATCCCATGTTTGCCACAGAGAGCAGAGCTGCTCCGTGGCCGTATCCTAGGGCATGTCCTCACCTGAGGAGGAGTGATGTCCTCCAAGCTTGGTCCCCATCTGCTCTTCAGACCAGTGCAGTCCTTCTCTGCTGTGAAGGCCATTTGGTACCAGATGAAGGAGAAAATGGTCCAAAACCCTGTGGGTTTCTGGTGGGAGTTAATACAGACAAATGCCTCTTTCCACAGAACATTTCACTGGTGTCTCTCAGACTTGCTCAGTCCCTTTTCAAGTGTCTTGCACCTCGAAAGCAGCTGGAGCTCTGCCAGGGTGGGGCTGGGCAGAGCAGACCAGGGCTCTCTGGCAGCTGCTTTCCCTTGTCTTGCCAAAGTCTGCTCCGAAGAGAGTGGTGCCACTGCTGTCTAAATCCCATTCGAACCATCTCCATATCTCCCTTTCCTCTCCAAATGCACTTGGCCCTGGGGTCCCGATGCATTTTGGTCTGGTGGTGTGACCCTCCAGTGTCCCTGCAGCCCTGGTGCCCCACTCCTCACCATGCTTCCTCCCCTCTCCTCCACAGGGTCTCGATGACTACGGGACGAGGTCTGTCAGCAGGTAAGACTTCACCTTCCTGTCGCCACCTTACCTGAAAGTGAACTGTTGGTGTTGGCCGTGGGTGAAGCCACCACGGTGCCCTGTCCCCCTGGGGCTCTCTGCACAGGCTCCCCGGGGGACAGGTGGTGGCTGGGATGGGGCTGTGTGGTGGAAGACAGGCTGTGGGTCTCATCCCTGAGCACAGAGGGGACGCAACATTTCCCCGGGGAGGGCAGGTCCTGGGGCCACCCTGACCTTGCACCCCATTTGCTCTGCGGGAGAGCCGCATCTCCCCAACCCTCCTCTCTGGGGCTCACCCCTGGAGAGCGATGCCAGGGCGAGCGCACGCCCTCGGGACCTTTCCCTGGCACCTTCTCCATCCCCATTCCTGCCTTGGGGCCGCCCCATCTCACTCTGGGGATGACCCTCAAAGGCAAAAGCAAAACGGTGCCGGGCGGGGTGGATCTCATGATGCTGGGCAGGGGTGGATCTCGCGGTGCCGGGCAGGGGTGGATCCGGCGGTGCCGTGCCAGGGAGCTGTGCTCCCGGCCGTGGTGCTGCGTCGTGGCACGCGCCGCTGCCCCGGCCACTCTGGCAGTGGGTCTCCTGTGCTTTGTTCCGCAGCGGCAGTGGCAGTTTGGTATCAACGGTGTGAGGACACCTTGGCTCGCGGTGGCCCCTTGCTGCTTGGAAGAGCTTTTTCTGCTTCTTTCCTCCCTCTTTTGGTTTGGTTTCATTTCCTTTTTTTTTTTTTTTTTCTTACCCCCCTACCCTTGTTTCTCTTTCTCTTACTTCTTTGGGATTTTTAAACTCTCGTGATCTTCAAGGAAACCATGGTGCTTCTCCACCCCTCCCCAGTGTTCACAGTGCCCTTGTTTCTGAAGCCTTTTCAGAGCAGACGCTGCCGCTCGCTCTGCGCTCGCTTCGAAGCAGCCTGGACGCGGTTGGCACTGCAGTGGGACCCAGTTGGGTCTTTTTTTTTTGTCCTCCCGTGAACGTTAGCGATGCCCTCTCCATCCCTCCGCGGGGGGCTGCACCAGCCTGGACAAAACCTTCCAGAGCGGAACAAAATATGCATGGCCTCTGGTGTCCGTACTGTTACCGAGCATCCGGGATGCCCGTGCCCGGGATGCCGTTCCCGCGGGAGGCAGCGGCTCCTCGCCCACCTACCTGGCCTGATCCGCTTCCATCCAACCGCCCGCCTGCCGCGGTGGCTTTGGGAGAAGCGGATGGCACCGAGCTCCCCCCTCCCCCCCACCCACCCAGGGAAAGGGGCTGCTTCTCGGCTGGGGTCCCGCCGGCCGTGGAAGGGTTATTCCTGGTTGTTTTATAGATATATATATATATATTTTTTTGTAGCCAAGGTATTGTTACCTCACGTGGGGGCTGGCACGGAGCTGTCGGAGGATGCTCCGGCATCCCTAACCCTGGCACGAGTGAGCGCCCGGGGGGCTCCCAGGTGGGCACTCCGGGTCTTGCTCCCACAGCCTTGCCCGGGGCCGTAGCCCATGGTGCCCGTGGCCCTCTCCACTGCAGAGCTGTACCCGCTTTCTTTTTCTGATGTGATTTTTAACACCTCCCTACCTACGTGGCCCGTTTTCGTTGGACGTTGCCGGCAATACAGACAGACACACGGACACGTTCTTGTGTTACACACTCGCCCAGGGGCAGGTTGGAACGAGACCCTCCCGCACTGATGGCCGAATTTTGCTAAAGATTTTTAACCCAGGGTATTTCAGGCCGAGTGACTGGATGTAGAGGGGGAGGGAAGGAAAAAAAAAAAGACAGAGACACACACACAAACACACAAAAAAATTACAACCGGCCTGGCGAAGCCTGTATGGAGATTGTAAAGTGCTGAAAAACCTTTTTTTAACAGCCAGAGAGAAATGTGCCCTGTACTGAGTTATTGTTTGAATAAAAGTTTTATTTATTGCATTGAGCTAGGCCTCGGTGTCTCTTTCGGCTGCCGTGCCCGCGTGTGCCGCCCGTCACCGCCTGCCTTGCACGTTGCACGTTGCATTGCCTTTTTTGTGCTTTTTTTTGGTTTTTTGGTGTTTTGTTTTTTACTTTATTTTTTCCCTTCTCCATCCCCTTGGCCTCAGGCAGGCAGGGGAGACCCCCCATGCTCACCCCCTCCAGGCTTTAAACAGCTTTGCTGAGCGGGAACAGCTAAAACTGTTTAAGGACCGTGTCCCCTGTCCGTGTGCCTCTGGGGGTGCTGCTGCCACCCCGCGCTGAGGCTGCTCCTGCGCTTTCCTGGCATGGCAGGGGTGGGAGAACAGTGAAGTATGGCTGGGGTTGGGGGGAAGGAAGCTGCCCCACTCCCTTCCGTAGCCTCTACCATGCCCAGGCTGTCCTCTTTGCAGGTGGCCGTGCCCTTCCTTCCCCTCCTCGCAGGGAGACGGCGGGCGCAGCGCTGGCGACTCCATAAACACCACTTTTCCTCCTTATTCTTCCTTCATTTTTTTTTTTCCCCCTCTTCCTGTTTCCTCTGCCTGGAGCGTGTGGTGCTGATGGGGAGGCCTCCAGCCCCTAGCCCAGTTCCTCTCCTCTTAACCACCACCTTCTGTTCCCACCGCGAGGTCGGAGCCTGTCCCGGTGTCCTCCAACCTGCCTTCTCTTTCCCTTGCAGCCCCGATGTTGAAGTGGCCAGGTTTTGAGGTGCCCCTGCCCGTAGGTAGTAAGTTGACGGTCTCGGGGAGGGGGGCGGGGTGTCCTGAGCCCTGGGTGTGCTTGTGCTGGGCAGCGGGTGACCGCGTGGGGACGGTGCCAGTGCTCTGCTTCCCCCTCCTCCGCACCCAGCCGAGCGCGTCCCCCCTTCCCTCGGCTTGTCCCCGTGCCGGTGGCGGGAGCTCTCGGTGTCACCACCCTGCCTCTGCACGGCTCCCCTCGCTGCCACCTCCACGCCGGGCACCTGGCTGGGGCTGCTGAGCTGCTGCTTCCCCTGCTCCCCATAACCAGCCTCTTCGGTCGTAGGTCTCCGGTGGCATCCGCCGTGCCACCAGCGCCTGGTGCCAGCCCTCTCCTGGGGGACAGGGCAGATCCACACTAACGTCAAAGTTTTTTGAGCAGCTTCTTTCGCTTGTAGACACATCTCTGGGAGCCTCCTCATCCCGGCCGTGGCCCCAGGGCAGGGGTGGAGGAGCTTCCACAGGAGCTGAGACCCCCTTCCCCCCCACCATCACCGGCATTTGCAGAACCCATGAGAGCCCCTTCCCCGTTTCTCTTTGATCCGTGAGCTGCTTTTCCCTTGGCTGCCGGAGCTGCGGGCTCCCCTCCCAGTGGCTCTTCTCTGCCAGAACAAAAACAGTTAAATAATAACCCCCCTGTGTCTCATCAAAGCAACCTTTCCTCTCCCCAAAGCAACCTTTCCTCTCCCTCCAGTCCTGAGAATCTATTCTGGCATCCAGGGGGGAAAAGCGATCTAAGAATCTGCATTAATTAGGTGGAAAATTAATTACCCTATTTTTAAGCAAAAGCCATTTATCTTTTGAGGAAAGCAGGAGCACACTTGGAGAGGTGAGGGGCAGCAGGGGAGAGGGGTGGGGGGGAGGCAGTGGATGCCCTTCAAGGGGGGCTGGGGGGTACCAAGCCTCTTCCTTCTGCCCTGGGGGAAGTGATTGGGGGCACTCCAAAGCTGCTGGTATCCAGGCAGTGGTAACCAGTAACCATATCTGCTCCTAACTTGGCTTAACCCCCTTGTCATCTCTGTCTTGTGTTACTTTACCCCCTGACCAGTGTCTGGGGATGCCAGATTTCTAGCCCCATGTGGGGGCACTGGCCATTGTTCCTGTGGCAAAGGAGAGGGGCTGTGCAGCTCCCTGGGGAGGGGGTGCAGGGGTGCTCTGCAGCTCCTTTGGCTGCTGTGCCCAGGTGCAGGTTTGAACCAGCTGTCTCCAAGGCAACCAGAGGTACCCCTATGGCTGCCTGCACCCCTGGGAGCTCCATCCTACCCTGGGGGGACCTCCCTGGGGCAGGTACTGGCGCTCCCTGTGTCACAGCAGCCCATGTGCCCCCTGTCCTGCCACAGGACTATTGTGTGCTGCACTGTGCCAGCCACACACAGCACTGCCATAGCCAGTGAGCACTGCTGGCCTCGGGATGCTGCTGGGGACACCCCAGGTAGGTAAAATCCCAGGTCAGCCTGGCCCCCTCACTGGGCAGATCTGCCAGGAGCCAGGCTGTGGATAGATCTTGGATATTGAGCTTCTTCTGAGGCTTCCCAGCCAGCAGAGCACAGGCGCTCTGCATGGAGCTGACAGCTCTGCTCGTGGCTGGGGGTCCTCACGTGTCCTGTGGTGCAGAGTCGGGTGCTCCCGCACGTGGGAACAGCTCAAGCCCAGCCTGGGGGGGGGTTGGAGCAGCTTCTCTACCCGTGGCAGCCTCAGCTTTAGGCCCCCTGGAAAGCAAGGGAGGAGAACAACCCACCCACAGCAGCTCATCTCACATCCACCGTGACTTTAACCGAGAGAGCAGCAAGGGGCAGCTCAGCCCAAGGGCTCTGCAGAGCAGCTGCAGCTTCACCCCTTCCCAAACGCAGGAGAGGGGGGGGTTGAAGGGACAGGGCTGGTGGCTCTGGGCTCACCCTTGGGCTCTGGCTCAGCTTTGAGGGATGCCCAGCACAGCCTCTTCAGCCACCGGAGCCTCCTTGGCTCTGTGACAACAGCTTGGGTGTCTCTCTGGGTCGCTGTGCCGGTGCCTCGTCCTCGCAGAGCCCGCCGTTGCCACCCCTCCTGCTAAACTCTTGCCTCCCTCTCTCTCTCTTCTCTGCAGAAACCCCTTCGCCAATGTCCAGCTGAAGCCAACGGTGACCAACGACCGCTCGGCTCCGTTCATCAGCTGATCCGGGAGCGCTGGCGCCCGCTGTGCCACGCGGCACTCGCCGCTGCCTCCTCGCCGCTGCATGCCCGGCTTGCCAGGACTTCATTTTTAGGCGGAGTTTATTTAATCCTGCTGCTTTGAAAGCCAAAGGCTAAAGCTAGTTGCCCTAGTGCTCTCTTCTCTAGACCCAGCTTATTCCTCTCGGTGGCCGAGGGTCAAACCGCTGCGGCGCAGCCCCGTCCTCTGCCCGTGCCGAGCCGGTGTGATGGCAGCGTGTCCCGTAGCCAGGTTGGCTTCTAGGCTTAGCAGCAGCTTGCCAAGGGTGGGAGAACGGCCTCTGCTGGAAAACAGCTCTCCAGAGGCTTTGGGCACCCACAGCGGCGGTGGCAGAGGGGATGCTCCCCACCAGCCCAGCCAGGAGGGACCCCTGGGGCAGGCAGGGGTAGCTGGGCTCACCCGTGCAAGCCAAGGGGGTGCTGGGAGCTGTGGGCAGCTCCCAGTCTCCTGCAAGACCCTGACCACGCACTGCTCACCCACCCCAGGCTGGGAGGTGGTGGGATGCCAGCGGTGGGTGCCAGGATGGGTCCAGCTCTGGTCCCAGTGCTCCTGCAGTGCCAGGTCTCTGTCTCTAGTAGGGTGTTACGGTACTGCTGTAAAATATAAGCTAGACATATAACCAATTTTGGAGGCGAGGGCTCTGGAGAGTGTGCCTCGGGGTGCCCAGTGGTGGAAGGGGCACCCTGCTCCCCAAAATCAGGCTGTCCCATCCATCTTGCTTGGCTGTTTGCTCTTCCTCTATTACTAGGGCTGCACGAGAGACAGATAGAGGTAACTACACAGATATATCTACATTTGCTAAGCTTATTGGTGGGGTGAGCCCTCAAGTGAGACAGCTCCCAGGCCCTTCCCACCAGCTCCCAGGATGTTCCCACAGCTCCTAGGTTGTTCCTGCAACTCCTGGGCTGTTCCTGCAGCTCCTGGGTTATTCACACAGCTCCTGGCTGCTGCTGAGCCAGACCAGGTGTTCACATCCCTGCTATGGTAACAGGGAGCTGAGGGGTTTGTTTTCCAGGCAGGAACCGTGTCTCCTGTGGGCGAGCGGGATTGTGCCCACGGAGGTTCTGCCTTTTCCATGGTATTGATCATTTTGCACTTTTTTCATCGCTAGTGCTCCGCAGCCCATCCAGCAGGTGCTTTGCCCAGCCCGTGGGTCACTCCCGTGGGGTTTCCAGGTGGGCAGGGAGGGATCTTTCCCAGTCCTGGAGCGATGGCTCAGTGCTGCCGTGTCCTCTCTGATGGTTTTTCCAGCTCCACTGCAGGAAAGAGGCTTCTCCAAGGCTCAGGTTGATGTTCTGCTTCATCCTCTCCCAGGGCTGGAACCGATGGATTTGAGGGGCCAGGCAATAGATGGGGGAGCAGGGGTGAGGGGGAGGGCTCCACTAGGATGCAGGGCAGTGGGTGGGAGAGGTCTGAGGGGGTGCTTACAGCCCAGGGTGGGGGCCAAGCCTGGGGTCCCCCCTCAGCCACTGGACCAGCATTGTCCTCTTCCAGCCCTGTGCTGGGAGTCCTGCCTGCTGAGACCTCCCCCCAGGCAGCCCTCCTTGGGCTCCAGCCACCCCCTGGGGCTTTGCTGCACCTCCTGGCTTGATGGCACCTGCAAGATGTAACCTGAAATAATTTTTTATGAGAAAAAGTAATTTATGAGCAATAAAATCCCCACCTGCCCACCCCAGGGTGTGTTTCTTGGCCGAAGGCACCAGAGCATCGCCGGTCCCCAGGCTGGCACCTGGCACCAGGGAGGAGCTGTCAGTTGCCCATGTGTGCTGGGCAATGAGCTGGGCAAGGAAACGGCTTAAGATATTTTAAAAACTTTATTATTGGCCCGATGATATTTGACACACATGCTGGGAGCTGTATGGAAATCAGCACTGATTAAAAAATACAGCAGTTATGGACCCGTATTGATCAAATCGACAATGTGAGAACAGCCTCTCTTATTAAAAACCCACCTCTCCGAGCCCCAGCGCTGGCCTCATGCTGCCCTCCAGAGGCAGGACCTGCGGTGCCATAGACCAAACCCGGACAGGGGGGAGGTGGGAACTGGGCGGGGATGGGACTGGGACCAGCACCCCACCACCCTGGGTGCAAGGGAGAAGCTGAAGGGGGTGTGGTCGTGGGGAGGTGGTTGGGAAAACCCCCTCTGCAATACAGGCAGGGGGGTGGAGGGGTGAGGGGGGTGCTGTGGGAAGGGCACCCCGTACACCACCCATGGGTGCAGTGCCCATGCCACTGGGCATCATGGGGGGATGAGGGTGCGAAATGGAAGCAAAGAGCTTAGAAGAGTTTGGGGGGGTGGTACAGGCCAAGTTGGGGCTTAAATAGAACACTTAAATAAAGCAATAATCCCCACCAGTCACTCACCAAGTGGGAGCACTGGGAGAAGCAACGACGGGGGGGGGTTACGGGGTAGGCACCGGTGCCCTGGGTTTTGGGGATGAAGTTGGGGTCACCCCAGGGCCTTGGCTGTCCCCTGGGTCCCCAGCAGTCTCCTGGCCGCTGTAAGGGCCCCATCTGGGGCCACAGCTCCAGGCTGGGCTGGCGATGGGAGGGGCTGGGAGAAAGGTGAGTGAGGACGGTGCCACCTGTGCCTGGCACCAGGCAGGGCCACGAGTGGCACCGGAGCTGTGACAAGCTGGGGATGGGTTGGCACCATGTCCTGGCATGGAGCAGAAATCCCCACACCCCACCCCCAGCACCAGCCCCATCTCAAGTGGGTGCACGTGTGCATGTGTGTCGGTGCACGAGGGCGTGTAGGTGCACGAGGACGTGTTGCCCTCACCCCACGTGCACGGGGCGGCAGGAGCCAGCTGGGGTGGCAGGACACGGGGTG
>JAOEGS010015912.1:44357-56461 GCA_025447755.1 Corythornis vintsioides | reverse complement strand
AGCAGCCTGGGCTAGTTGAGGGTGTCCCTGCTCCCTGCAGGGGGCTGCACTAGAGACCTTTGGAGGCCCCTTCAGCCCTGAACATTCTATGGTTGTATGATTGTACTTGAGGGAAAGGCTGCTTTACAAGCACATAAGTGCTGCTTCCCAGCAACTCTTGGATCTTTCCTAATGGATAGTTAAGACATCAGAGGTAGGTAGCCTGAGGGTGAATGGGGAGCAAAGGAGGTGAGACAACTGAAGGTACACAGGAAAGGATGAAGTCAGCAGAAGTGGTTTTGCACGAGGATATTGGCATAGAAGATAAATACAAAAAAAAAATCATGTTTTTTCTGTAGTTATCTCTAAAGACACTGACTTGCAAATGACTCATCTTTTGAGGAACAGCAGTGCAATGCACTGTCAGGCTCCATACCTACCTTTTCCAATTGAAGGAAAAAGTAATTTCCAGATTAAACACTGTGCTGATGTTTCATCTAAATGGGGTGGGTTAAATATGTCTTTTTGCTGTCATATGAAAGAGAAATCATTCTGCTTTTTCAGTTGTGGAACCTTTTTCCCCAGCTATTTCATGAGCAGTCTCCACTGAAATATAATGTCCCTTCAGAAAGTAGTTTGACAGTGACTGCTCCTGATGCTGTTTTGTCAGCAGCTGCTGCCTCCATTTCCTACCTATTTGGACAGACCATCAATGGAGCTTTTTTTTGCTCCATTTTGACACCATCCTGCTTCTATATTATCATGATATTCTAATATAACATATTTGGGGAAGGAGTATCAGATATGTTGGAAGACTCTCATAAATCAATATGAGATAATTTAATTCCAGTGTTAATTATTCTTTCCTGTTGTTTTAAAACTGGGACTAATCCACTGACATTCACTTGTGTCACAGTTTAGGGTCAGAGCAACCCCTTAGACCTATGACAGATGCTCTCTTTTAACCCCCCTCACTCCCCAAAGGGGAAAAGAAAGGGAGTAAGTGAGAGAGACTGAGTTATTAGAAAAGGAAACTAGAACAGCTGGAATGAAAATTAAAATAATAATAATAAAAAAGGAGTATATAAAAATATGTACAAAACCAGTATTGAACCCAACCCCTCTGATGGGAATTATGTCCCTGTCACCACTGAGGCTGTGGAGCAGGCACTGGGAGAGTCCCAGACTGGTCACAGTGGCTGGATTCTGGTGCTGGATTCAGGAACACTCAGATCAGGATCAAAGGCAGAACACAGTCATCATCAGATGCTTTGAAATGCAAGCAAAAAGCCATAAGAAAATATGAACTGAGAAAGAACCTCCTGACCCCTCAGCTGTATACAGAATATGCCATCTGTGGGCTGGAATCCCTCCTGGGTCAGTCTGGGGTCACCTCTCCTGTCCCCTCCTCCCTGCAGCTGCAGCCTTGCTCTTTCTGCACCCCCAGTGTGACACAAAGGTGCAGCAGTGGCCTTGGTCTGCACACCAACCCTTGGTACTACCTCTAGCCATGGGCTGTTAGCACTGCCAGCAGCAGACACTGTGAGAACACACTGCTGACTTCAGACAGGGCAGTTAGCTAGAAAACCTGAGCTGAAAAGTAAAATCACTGAACAGAATTTGCCTCTTTGTATTTAAAATACTTGTGTTTTCTCATATTAATAGTGAAATATTACTGTGGGACAGGTGTTTTTGAATATACTTTAGGACTATGTGGTTTGTGCTGTGTCTGGGAACATTTATTTCTTTTCCACAAGAAATAATCTGATTAACAACGTTGCATAAAACTGAAGTTTGTCATTTGTGTGCAAAGTGCTTGCATGGAAGTATCACTTAGTTCCCTGTATTAAACTATAAAATCATCTTTCTTTTGCCAACATGACTTGGACTTCATCTTGGTAAGTTATCAGTGCTAGTGTGTTGATTTCCAGTTTAAAGAAATTGGCAACATGTTCTGTTAAGGGACAAATGTTTATTTAACTTCTGTTCTGTTTGATTGAAGGTTTTGATAACAATGGTGCCCTTACAGGACCCAGGAGTACAAGGCACAGCAACCCTGAGGAGCATGCCACTTACTATTTCAACTCCTTCTCTAAGGAGATGTTAGTCCAGGTAGTTATGTTTCCTTGTGCCAAATATCCTCCTAAATGGATGCTGATCAAAGCTGCTACATCTTTGAAATGTCAAGTCTGAAGTTAATGTGACTGTGCAATTTCTCTCTCTGTTGGTGGTGTGTCCTGCTCTTCCAAAACCCTCTTGATGAGAAAATGAAGACAAGAGGACTTGTTTCTTGAGAATAACAGTATGATCAGGACAAATAGTAGATTTCTCTCTCCTCTTCTGCAGTGTATGTAGCACACATGGGAGAGTTTGGATTGAGCCCAGCACACTGGAGCCCATTCTTTCATAAAAAGGAACTGGAGAATTCATTCTCTTCTGCTTCTGTAGATACTGAAGCTTCTTTGGGTCTTGAACTGGAAAAGTTAGCACTGAAAAGGTCTGAGTAAGAAAGGTCTTCCCTCACCTCTAGGCAAGGGGAACATGCTTTCTACTAACCATTGCCAGGAATAACTGCAAATTTGGAGTCATTCTGTTTGACCCTTAAAGCCTTGCTGAGTGAGTCAAGATCACCTGGCCTTGAGAACTGTGCTCCCTCTCTCACAGTAATTCAGTTTACAGAGATCTTTTAGGATGCTCTGAGTGTTGGCTTGAAATCAGGAAGATATTTTATCATGAAGGGAAATATATGAGGTCAGGATTTCTTGATACTTACAATTGTGGTGCTAAATATGGGAATGAGAGTGAGGATTTCAGTGTTAGCAGCTGACACAGGAATATTGAGCTCATCACAAGTAAAAGCTGATACCCAGCACAGAGCTGGCTCTGTGTGATAACATCTGGTGTTCTGGTGATGAGGAGGAGACCTCAGAGCTCCTGTGCAGCCAGGACCTGCTTGTTGTGCTCTCACCCTTCTCTTGTTACCCTTCTGCCTCCCATGGATAACTTGTGAATGATCTGCCCAGTGTAGAGGAGAGGCCTGGATGAGAGGCCCTGTATATAAACCATGGTGAGCTTTTAGCAACATTTAGGTGTTTGTTAATAGTGGTCTTCCTTTTAAATCTGTCTTTCTATCTAAATCAGTGTCATTAAAGCTTTTCTGTCTGAAAACACTTTAGAGTCAATATAGTCTATCTAATTTTTTTTTGTTCTCAGCAGGGACTACATCTTCAGTAGAATGAAGAGTGGCCATTTTTTGTAATGGGGATAATTAACTTATTTTTTACTTTAAATTTTTTTATGGACCTTAAAATCAGTGGTTTGCTGTACATAATACAAATTGCATATGCCTTCTGGAACCCTTTTCTATCTTTTGAAAGACTTAAAAAGCATTGCTCCTTTCTGCCAAGCTCTTTGTGTGTTCTTTTATGCAGTCCACCCCCATCTTATTCACTGGTACAATGTACTGAAAATTCTGACCTTCTAAAGATATATTCAAGCATAGAAGATTTTTATTTCAGGATACTGGCTGATGATACTTGGCTCACAGCAGATAGCAAGGTCAAACCTGTTTTCCTGCCTCTTTTCTTTCCCATCTCTTTTATTTCCCTTCTTTGTACTCCTTTTTTTAGGAGCTGTAAAAGAAACAAGCTAGTTTTGACTCAAGACAGCAAAGCCAGCCACGGAGAGAAAATTAAGCAAAAACTGTGGCAGTTTCATTTTACTTTAATTTTAAATCCTGAAGTTCCTTCTCTAAACTGCTTTGCTATAGAAACTCCATTTTTCATTTGTTTTGAAGTTGTCATTGCTATCTAGTCACCTTGAAGAAGGTTCTTTGTCACATATGCTGTAGGGACTGAATGTTATCTTAATATCTACATGCCATGCCTTACCAAATAATTACTTCATTATTTTTGGTGTCTTATTCTTACAGAATTTTGACTTGGTGTCTTTTTGTAATATTTTGGTTTGACTTGAAGTTATCAAACTCTGTTTCACAGTAATATTCTCAAAGGCAAATTTGAGATAATCACAGAGACAAGGAGCTGCAATGAGATTAAATAATGGTCTCCACTTTTGATAATTTTCCTTTTATATGCAGCTTTTATTGCATCTTTCTTTCACAAACTGTGTTGTGTTTCTGTTTTGCTGATATGCTTTTGCTCTGTGCAGGCAATGGTTGGAATATTGCAAGTGAATGGGCATGGAGAAGAAAGCACATTAATGCAGGACTTAAAGCCTTTCCGAATCCTCATCAGTTTGCTGGATAAGCCTGAACTAGGTAATTTCTGTATTGTATCTAGTCCTTGTTTCACATGGCTGTACTTGGAGATTTTTTTTCTCTCTTTTTGTTCAGATAGGAAAAAAATTGTGTTCTTAGTACTGGCAGGTTAGCTAGATTTTTTTACATCTTCCAAACTAACAATAGAAGGTATTAATTAGATTTACCTATTGCTAAATGTTGTTTCTTCTGCTTTCACCACAGGAACTAGTAAGCTGAGGTCACAGAGAGAACTGGCTGCATTTTGGAAGAAATGCAGATTGTTTCTTTTCAGTTTCTTTAATCAACCAGTGATTTCCACCTTTATAAAACTTCATCAGTTGCTTTTGGGATTGATTTGTCCCTTCTTCTTATACACACGTAGAGACAGTAACAAGAGCAGATGTATGTGGTTTGTTTTTTCACTCTTTCAGAAGACTTTATCCAGAGCAAGCAAACAATCTTCCTTGTAACTTGTGATTTCTGAGGGTTAGTTTCAATTTTCAGAGGCAATGTGTACATAAGATTTCACAAAGGAAGAAGAGCTGATTCATAAAGCAAACTGAAATGCAAGAAGCTTATAGGATTTCTACTTAATTCAGTGAGCACACTCTCACCAAAGACAGCTGGATGAGACTAGGAGAAAGCAGGAAAAAGCAAAGGGTACTTCAAGCAGGGTGACTTTGACAAGCCCTTTCAAATAAGTCGGCTGTTTGTTTTTCCACAAACTTGGCTCCAATCTAAAGGAGGGTGTATTTCAAAAAGTATCCTGCAGACTACACCTGGAAATAAAGAAAACCTGCCTGAAATTAAAGCAGATGCTCAAAATGTTTGAGCTCATATTTGCACTTAAAATGTTAGTATATATTCTGTATGATAGCAGTACGAGCTAGTTTATGGGGGGATTTGAAACTCTTTGGTTGAAAGCTGTGTCTGATCAGGAGTCCATGTAGTCAGATTTCCATGGTGCTGAGCTAATAACACCTCAGAGAGGGTGTGTGAGGTGAACATGGGCTGTACTGATAGCACTGCACAGCTTTGGAATGAGGTGTGTTTGCATCCAGCCTTGTGCACACATTGTATGGGAGAAGAACTCAGCTTGTCCTTTGTGTGTTCTGAGACATTACAACTGCCTGTGTATTTCTGCACTGCAAAAAAGACCTCTGAAAGTGAGCTAGCCTGTGAAATGGAACAGAATGCATTTCATTTGATATTATTATAGTATCAGGGTCCAGTTGGTGTGGTTTTCAGATGTGGACTGTTAGCAGAGCTATAATGTATAATATTATTTCTCCCTAGGCCCTGCCATCCTGGAGGATGTGCTGATTGAAGTGTTCAGAACCTTGTACACACAGTGCAGAGCTGAACTGCAGCTTCAGGCAGAGCTCTCTTTCAACAAAGATCACACCCAGTTAAGCAGGTGAGTAACGAGTATAATCTATTATTTAATATACTTTTTGTTGCTAAAACCATGCCTGTGAAGCCTGTGAGACTGTGACCTGGTTTCTTTGTGGTTCAGGATCCACTGAAATTAATTGCTGCTTTTGTGTTCAAAGTTCTGAAGGGCTATGGCTTTATTATTATTAAAAATATTTACCATATGTTCTATTATTTAACCATGACAAAAATGCTTGCTTGATACAGCTGGAAGTCAGTATGATACAGAAAAGTTGTCCCATTCTTTCCATCCATGTTCCTCAAAACAAAAAGGAAAACCCAAGTGCTGACTGATGAGCTTTCTTGTAGAGTCAAAGTGAAAAGTGCTGCAAGAGAGCTGGAAAGATGACAAAGGTGAAAAGAGATTTGAGTTGGATATTTTAAAAGGTGGAGAGAAGATGGAATTTCAAAGCTGCCAGGGAGAAACACTGTAGGAATGATCATGGGAAAACAGATGCACTAAAAAATGTGGTTAGAAGACAAATAGTGAAGAAAGGAGAGAGAGGAAACCTAGTGAATGGGCACTGGAATGAGGAGCCAGCCAGCAGACTGAGCCCTAGAGCTACACCAGTGCAGGGATGAGGGCAGGATAATTTGTCAGTGTTCATGGGCAGTAGGTAAACTCACAGTGATGTGTAGTTCTGTAACTCAGAAATGATGTGTGGAAATGTAAAATGTTGTTTTTCTTTCAGCAAACTGAGAGAAAACAAGAAAACAGCAGAATTGATTAAAACTGCCAATCTTCTCTTTAATTCTTTTGAGCCTTATTACATGTGGGATTACATTGCTCGTTGGTTTGAAGAATGTTGCAGGTAGGTTCTAATACTTCTCTCTGTGTATGTGAAGTTGAAGGTGGCTTTTGCTTTATGAGCTTTTTTTTTTCCTTCAAAGAAGTTAGCCTGATGTGATCATTTAGCCTGGGAGTCTTCTGCTTTCCCAGCCCTGTCACTCTCATCATTCAGCCAGCTGCACTCAGATGTGGTTCACAGGATCACAGCATGTCAGGGGCTGGAGGGGAGCTAGGAGATCATCTAGTCCAACCCCCTGCCAGAGCAGGGGCACCCAGACAATTGGTTGGTGGTGTCAGCAGTGTGAGCTCTCCCACACTCAGTGTCTGGGTGAAACCAAGAGACAGAACCAGCACCTCTGCTGCAGAGAAGACTCCAGAGTGACCTGAGATCTAGTGTTGGTTCTGTGACCAGTCCAGGGTTACTCTCTGGGTGGCCAGCACACCTGGCAGCTTTGCCAAGAGTCACTTGTGGAATGTGTTATCTTTTGCCCCACACTTCTAGGGAAGAAAAAGGGTGTGAATCCTGTACATGGCAAGGAGGACTGTGAGAAGGAACATAGTAAAGAAGGGAGAACTGGAACTGTTAACAGCAGGGAGGAGAGGACCAAGGTACCACAGGAGAGCAGGGGTTGGTGCTCAGGCAGAGGATCAGTGATGTAAGGATCTAAAATGAAATTTATAGATTTTTTTTTTTTCCATTGCTTATGGAATAGCTTAACAATGCCTTATTAAAGTGTTTGGACACTAATTGTCTGAGCCAACAGTGTGTTGTCCTAAGGAAACCAAAGTGTGTCTTGGGTTGCATTAGGGGGAGTGTGCTGGTGAAAGGTGAGCAGGTGAAAGGAAATTCTTTTTCCTTTCACCCAACTGTAAAACAGGCTGCTAGTTTTGCAAAGAAAATAGCAGAAAATCAAGAGCTAGAGCAAGGCAGTGGAGGTGTGGGTTAAACAGAGTGCTACTTCTCAGATGTACTTAAAGCTTCATGGGCCTTTTATTCACTTTTGATTTTCTTTATCTCAAGTGCTTAATGCCAAATGAGCTACATGACAGTAAAAGGAGAGGGTGCTTATTTGTTTATAGGGATTATCCCTGTTGTGCAGAGCTTTCTGTTGTTACAGAAACCTGTGAGGGGGTGAGAGGGAGGGGAAATCAAATCAATGAAATCCTCTTTGAATTTTGCAGGAGGACACTACATGCCAGGCTTCAAACTGGATCTGGAGGTGGTGGTGAGCAGTCTGAGTTACCCCTGACTAATTTCTGCTTGTTAGTGGATTTTTTGTTGGATATAGTTTCTTTGGTAAGAACTGCTTTATTCATTACTAATACTGTAATAATTCTGTACATGTGTAGTCTACAGAAGCACTATACCTGTTGTATTCATTGCTTTTCCTGAAAATATATTGCCATAAATTGATGGACACCTTCCAAAGAAGTTTTCATTGTATGATTCTTCTTAGAGTGGTTGGGTATAACCAAAAGGGGTTTTATGATGCTTATCCCTGAACATTTTTGTCTGTCCTAGATTTCTTTTCTCTAAAACTACACTACATTCCTTACAGGCAGAGCCTTTTGTAGTTTGATGTGGTACTTTAGGTATGCAACTTTCTTTTAAGGCTCTTTTAAATGTCATTATAAGATGCATCTTTTTCTGTTGGCATTGCTTAATGTATCAAAGACTGTTGGAACTGTTTTTTCTGTACCTGCCTTTCCTCAATTCTTTGCTTTCTCATTTCAAAGCCCACTAGAAGCATGCGAGTGCTGTGTCAGGTATGGCAATCAGCCTCTTCTTCCTTTAGTTCCTTGTAACTTGTTTATCTTCCATTCTTCAACTTTTAGATAAAGGTTATTAATAATAATCATCTTTAGCCTTATTGTTATGTTCTGTGTTTCTAGAATAATCAGCAAGATGTAAAATTCTGAACAAGAGCTAAATATATTTCTGTTTGTTGGCTACCCAACTGTAAAGCTAATTTTGTAAATTTAAATTTATTTTCTTTAAAGCATGTTTTTCTTGGATATTAAGACACGAATTTTCCTTTTTCAATGCTCCATATGTCTAGAACACAGTAAGGGAATGATAGGTGCCACTGTTACAGAAGAGAATTTCCAGGGTGGATTCTGGTGTTACAGTTAATGAATTTGGCTGTTCTTTTGTTAGGAGACTTACATTGAAATCCAGACAGAACACTTGCCTCAGCTGTTGCTCAGGATGATTTCTGCATTGACCAGCCATCTTCATACTCTGCACTTGTCTGAGCTCACTGATTCTCTCAGACTCTGCTCAAAGATCCTTAGTAAGGTTCAACCTCCATTGCTGTCTGCTGGCACAGATGGTATCCTGCAGTTCCCTGGTGGACACAGCAGCTCCATCAAGGAATGGGAAAATAAAAAGGTAACTGGTTATGTCTTGGAAAAACACTTTTTGTGTGGAAAAGAAAAGGGAACTTTCTGAGTCTGTGCTGAACATTTGTAAGTCTGATTAGATTTAGGTTAATATGCAACAGTACTTATGAAACCTGCACCCTCAAAAGAAATGATCATTGTGCAATTCACTGTGGTAAAAGGTCTTGATTCTCCAGGGGCTTTCTCTAGTTTTGCTATTGTACCTGTATAAATCACTTCAGCATGCCAATCCAGAGTGTTAAAAGAATCTTGCTAGCTCATGACCATAAGCAGGATAATTCCATGTCCTGTTTCTGCAGGAATTGAGGGGTTTTCTTTGTGTGAGTATTTGGGTTTTGATGATGTATAAGTTAATTATGCCTTATGCCTATGCATTTCAGCATCCTTTCATCAAAAACAGACATGGTTATGGTATGAGGAAAATTGTTAAATGCAGTAATAATGAAATGATGACCATAAGCAGGATAGTTCCATGTCCTGTTTCTGCAGGAATCGAGGGGTTTTCTTTGTGTGAATATTTGGGTTTTGATGATGTATAAATTAATGATACCCATGCCTATGCATTTCAGCATCCTTTCATCAAAAACAGACATGGTTATGGTATGAGATAAATCATTAAATGCAAAATAATGGAATTATTTTACTTGATAAGCAATGCTGCTTTATCTAATAGTCAGCTTTGGCAAACTGCAACACCAACTATATTTGTACGACCAGATTTAAAGCCATGGCATAAAGTCATTGCTTTGCAGTGAGAAGCAGACTCTCACCAGGACTGCAGCCACTGTGAAGACCCTGTTTTGAAGCTGTTCTCTCACTTAGGTGCCCCCAGTCTCCCTTGAGAACCCCAGCGAGGTGTTTGAGGACGGAGAAAACCCCCCGAGCAGCCGCTCGTCGGAGAGCGGGTTCACGGAGTTCGTGCAGTACCAGGCAGACTCTGCTGATGACATTGACAGGGCCCTGAGTGAGGGCCAGGGAGCTGCTGCCATCCCACTCGTGGGCAGCACGTCCTCAGAGACAGAGACAGCATCCACCGTGGGCTCCGAGGAGACCATTGTGCAGCCCCCTCCCTCAGTGCCCCAGGGGACAGCAGCCCCAAGTGGGACAGCCATTCAGAAGACTGCCATGCAGTGCTGCCTGGAGTATGTGCAGCAGTTCCTGACCAGGTTTATCCACCTGTACATCACTCAGAGTCACTCCTCGGGGCCAGAGCTCCCTGCAGACCTCACCAGAGAGCAAGGCCAGCCCACCAAATGGGACAGAGAATCACCAGCTGATGCTAAGATGAGGAAAACAAACAAGAAGAAGCCACCAAAAGAATACCTTCCTGCCTTCATGGCTGCTTGTCAGCTCTACCTTGAATGTTCCAGCTTTCCTGTTTACATTGCTGAAGGGAACCGTACCTCAGACTTACACCCTGGGAAGCATGAAGTTGGTAAGCTGCTCTCTTTTATTTAAAAAAAAATAATTAAACTAGTGCTTCTGTGCATGTGTTGCTTCTTTGCTGTTTCAGAAATGTAAGCTTCCTTTTCTAGGAATTAATTTGCTTTTTTTGCAAACCAAATGATTTTCTCATGGATTTTCAGGACATTTCTGACATGAGGTTTGACACTGATTATTACTGGGTTGGCAAATACACATGATGCATATGTAAGGCTGAGAGTAAAATCTACATTTCCAGGTGTCCTCTTTACTGTATTAATCCACAGTGTTTTCTTTCTCAGATTTTGTGATGGCCACAGCTGACATCAAGTATGTTTTTAGCTTCATTTCAGTAATTTTTCACATTGATCACTTCGTGCAGCACATGGAAATTACAAGCTTCTGTCCAATAAAAATTATACCAGCTAAGAAATACCTTAAATTGACTTTGCTCCTGTTAAAGGAACAGTTCTTGCAAAGAGTTCTAGCTACAGTGGCATTAGAAAACAAAATGGTGAGTTCTGTGAAGTGTGAACAGATTCAGATACAGATAAAATATTGCCAGTTTTAGATCACTGTGAAGTGTGATGGTTTGAGATGCACAATCCTCTTTACAGTTTGTAAAGTCTGGAATTCCCAGTTTGAATTGTGGCTCCACTTCTGGTCTGTAGCTTGGGAGTTGCTGCCTTAAAATGGCATCATAGTGGATATACTTGAGTGCACAAGAAATGGGATCATTTTGGCTGCTGTCACAGTTCTCATCCATGATTTTTTTTTTTTAAGGAATTTCATGGTTGTGGCTTTTTATTCCTATCCACAACTTCCCAAACCTAAGGTGAAGTAGTGGGCACTTCTTGGAGTTGAATGGTTTTTATTTTGGAAACAAATATGTTGATTTATCATGAAATATTGATGTCAGTTGAAGGCATCTTGGTCACAGCTTTTTATTAATTAAGTGTATTGCAATGCTAAAGAGCTGCTCCCTTTTCTAAAAGGTCTAGCACAGGATATTTGTGCTTCTATAGCATGACCTGGAAAAAGCTGATTGATTCATTGCTTGATTTTAATTTTTTTTTCAGCTTTGGGGTTATTTTTTATGTTTTGGGGCTGTTTTTTAAACATGTATGCATTTTTTTCCAAACACTACCAGCCTACAAATAAGTGAAGGGGGAAGACTAACAATGTTTTAAAAATCAGCTCGTTGCTTTCTGGTTATTGCTGCCTTGTAAACTCTAAAGCAGAATTCCTGCAGAGCTGGAGTAGCATTTGCCTGGTGCATAGAAAAAGAACTGTCCTGGAAATGGCATCATCCTTCTCTTGATTCCAAAGATAGACTCTATGTGTGCCTGTTAAATAACACTCCTTGTGTGTAACACATTTGTGTCTGAGGCTAGAAGCAGTTGACTATTTTAGGAACACAAGTCCTTTTGAAGTTTGAAGAAAAAAAAGAAAAACTGTGGTTCCTCTGAAAGAAAAAAGTGCATTATTCACTCAGAGTTGACTGAATTTCAGAGAAAGAAACCTGAATTATCAGGCCAGTGTGTGGTATTAAAGGAGGGGACAGTATGGAGGGGAAAACAGCCACCTCCAGTGGAAATGCTAACACTAAATACTAAAGTGTTGCAAAGAAAATATCTACTTTTTTTGGTCCATTTAAACTTAATTTATAAATTAAGTTAAGTAAACTTAATTTAATACATAATATATCTAGATGATTATATATGGGTATTATACTACCTATATAATGTACTTTATATATATATATATAATTAAAATACTACAGACTCATTTGAGACTACAAACTACAGTGTTACA
>JAOEGS010015912.1:28128-43213 GCA_025447755.1 Corythornis vintsioides | reverse complement strand
TTTTTTATTCCAGACTGTGAACAAGTACAACCTCCACTGTGGCTACAGACTTTAATGAATGCTTGCAAGCAAGCAAGCAATTTCAGTGTTCAGGGTGTCACCATTTCTCTCGTGATGGACTTGGTTGGCTTGACTCAGTCTGTTGCTCTGGTCACTGGAGAAAACCTGAACAGTGTGGACACTGCTCAGCCTCTCAGCCCTAACCAGGGCAGGGTGGCTGTGGTCATCAGACCTCCTCTTACTCAAGGCAATCTGAGATACATGGCTGAAAAGACAGATTTCTTCAAGGTACAATGCAGTTGTTTCTCTAGAGTTCTTTCTTGGCTAGTGGGGGCTGACTTGGCCATTTGGCCTTTCTTGCTGTGGTAAAGCAGATTTGATTGCTGAGGATTTTACAGCTGTAACCTGTGTTAAACTCTAGATTATAGAGTAAATTTTCCTACTCTGATTGTTACTTTGTGGGTGAAAACCCTTGCTTGAATGAATATTTACAAAATAGAAATGAAGCCTGAGTGAATAGCATCTGAAATTAGCCAAACTGAGATGTGCATGATGTGGGACTCTGGTAAGACACACTCTGCTTTTGGGTAATTCCTGCAAGAAATCATTTACAGAGGAGAATCACCAGCAGGGTATGTTGTGTAGTTAATTGGATGTCAGTGAAAATGGATTCCTGGAGATGCCTGTGGCTTCTGACTCCTGAGCAGGGTTTTGATTGTGCAGAAAGTTATTGCAGTCCTCCAGTTGGTTCCTTATGCTCTTACAGACTAGAAAGAAGAGTTTTATATTCTTCCTGCTGGTCATATTTTGCCATCAGATTGAGGTTGGCCAAGGCTCTGAGCAGCCTGGGCTAGTTGAGGGTGTCCCTGCTCCCTGCAGGGGGCTGCACTAGATGCCCTTTGGAGCTCCCTTCCAGCCCTGAACATTCTGTGATTCTATGAAATGTCTCCCATCATTGCACAGAGCTCAGTGTAAACTAAAGCCAAATAAAGTGCAATACTCATTCACTGTCTCTTGTGTTTTTCTGCACAAAGCATATAGCCTTCACTCTCTGGGACCAGCTGGGTGATGGAACTCCTCAGCATCACCAGAAGAGTGTGGAGCTCTTTTACCAGCTTCACAACCTCGTTCCCTCTTCCAGCATTTGTGAAGATGTTATTAGTCAGCAGCTGACTCACAGAGACAAGGCAAGTTGTTCACATGTTTACTGAAAGATGTGTTAGCTGTATAACTATAGGAATATAGAGAGAAAAGTAACTGTGCCTCAGAGGAGGGCATAAATCACCTCAATATTGCACAAAAGATTGGCTTACATTGATTATTTCAAACATTAAAAATGCTCCTTGTCTTTTACTTGCATGCAGAACATCAGCTCTGTCCCAGGAAACCTTGACTTTGTGCAGTGTCTGAGCCCTGGTTTAATGTCTTGATTTAATAACCTGTGCAAAGTGTTTGTAAAGGCAGTGACTGAATATAGATTTTTCTAGATGCTGTTCCACTTGTCCTAACCACTCCTCCTCCCCTGCACAGCTCCATCAGCCTTTTGCCACCTTCCTTTTACATTTTGAGATGAGTTTTCCATTCCTGTCCCTGCCTGAGACACAAGCCTGCTGCACTGGATTATAGTCATTTGCTGCTGCAGCCTTCAGTGCCTTGCTTTTTAAGTGCAGTGAACTGAGGGGGTTTGGTTTTGTGGATTTTTTGTTTGTTTGATTGATTTTGTTGTTGTTTTGGGAGTTTGGGTTGATTGTTTGGTCTGAGCAGTTTTAAATACGACCTGATTCTGGCTCTTTTCTTTAAGAGTTAACATAAATATAAAACAAAAGATCAGTTTGTGATTAGTAAGATGATATTTCCTGGTTCCAAGATCTGTGCTGTATATTTCTGAGCTCTGACACTTGTCTCATTTACATTTCTTTCTGGCTAAAGTGCTTCTGTGAGGTTCTTTTGTCCTGTTGGGGAGCAGAGAATTTGCAGTGGCTAGTTACTTTCACCAGAGAGCCTTCTGTGCTGGATGCTGATTGTCTGAGCTGGTGCAAAGCTTCTTAAGCTGTATGTTGTAAATAACAATATGACAGTCTGGAATACTTCCAGACTTAAATATAGCTACTGTCCATTCCCTCTAAGTATATATTTTAAGAACAAACAAGTTAAATTCTTCATCCTCCTTGTCTTTGCTTATAATCTAGCAATTTAGTTTTAAGCCTTGATTGTATTTGAAAGTAATGTTGATGTTTTATTCAGTATAACTGTCCTGGTTGCTGTTTGTTCACCCCTGCAGCTGCTTAGCCTGCTGGGTAAAGCTGTTTTAATGCAGTACCCAGGTATTTGTACCATAGGATGGCATTTACTGTTGCTCACATCCTTGCTGGAATAACTCTGCCTTCATCAGCCACATTACAGAGACAAGGACATAAGAATTGTTACTTGAATTCCATGTTCATGATGAGGTGGTCTGCACATTATTAGCAGTCATTAGAAGTCCTTTGTACACTAAACATGTCCAAATAAAACTCTTCATGAGTGGCTCTTTCTAGCCAATTGATTTCTATTCCCTTCTTTCCAGGGGTACTGTGTTTAATCCCAGTAATCCAGATACTGCCTTTAATAATTTCTCTTCTTTCTCTGCATGCCAGTCTTCACATTGAAAAGCCATCATGTTTCTTCCTGCTCTTTCTTCATCATCTCTTCTAGTGCCTTGATGCTATATATAGGTGAATTCACTGAACACAGGGCTGTACAGCTTGGGAGAGTAAAATAAGTATTATTCAAGCTGTCATGTTATTTACAACTTCTCAAGCTAAACTTTGAGACTAAGGGAGCCAAAATCAAGATAGGAGAGAGTCCCTTCATCACTAAATTGTTCATGGACACCTATTGTTGCCTATTCCTGTTGTTAAACTTAGAAAACAGGACCTAAAGAAAAAGTTAATAATTTCATTATAGCTGGTGGGTTCTTGTCCAGTTCTTGTTCTGTTCTGTTGTATTCTGACAGATCTAACTTACAATTTGGTCCACAGAAAGTGAGAATGGAAGCTCATGCCAAGTTTGCAGTGCTGTGGCATCTCACCCGGGACCTTCACATCAACAAATCTTCTTCCTTTGGCCGCACGTTTGACAGGTTGGTGACTCTGAGAGTGACTCAGCTGAAATAATTCTGCTTCAGAATCTTTACCTACCTGGTACTGTCAGCATACAGTCTATAGAAATTAGAGAAGTGATGCTATAAGGTGTATTTTTTTCTGATAGCTGTGAAGAGTTGGACAGGAATGGTCACAGGATTCATTGACTATCACTGTGCTTAGAATTTTGGTGTGTTTTGAACAGTGTCTGAGTTCTTGCTGTGATTTGGTAAAAACAAAAGCAGGAGAGAAGAGGTAACCCAGAAGTAAATTATATGAAAAAGCAAAGCAAGAGTAAAGCTCAGTAAATTTAAGAACAAAAATGCAAGTGAGCACTAAGATAAGAAAGTCTTTCCATTTAATCTTTGTGGTTTGTGGCAGATGTCATCTGTGGCAAGCAGCAGAGGATTTCTGGGTATCAGGCTTCCTTTTTGGGAAAAACTAAATGATCCAGGTTCTGAACTAGTCTTATCTACTCCAGCTAGCACAAATGTTGTGGAAAAGTGCTTATTTACATTTTCCAGTGTGTGCTTGGCTGTAGAAAGGTTGGTATTTTTGTCTTAAAACAGTGGGTAACTTTCAAAGTCCTAGACATACATTATTTTTTCCTCAAGTTTGGAAAGTATTCTAAAGGCTAAAAGTCTTAAAAGATTAAAATAATGATAGTAGGAAGTGCTGAATTGTCAATTTCTTCTTTCTGTTCCTGAAGAATATACCTTTAAATATGATATTTTCTGTTCCCATGCATCTGTGTGAATTGGCTTTTGAAGTGTTTTGTTACTTCACTAGCACTTAGGTTGCAAAAATTTAGATTCCAAAGCAAATAGTGGTTTACATGGAGAATAGACTGGAATCTGTGCTGACACATTGAAATTCATCATATATCAAATTACAATGGGATTATTCTGGGAGTAATGTAGAATCTGTGCTAGGTTCATTCTTCTTTCTCTTCTAGGTCTTTGTTTATCATGCTGGACAGCCTTAACAGCTTGGATGGTTCTACGTGGTCAGTGGGACAGGCCTGGTTAAATCAGGTGCTGCAAAGACATGACATAGCCAGGGTTCTGGAACCTCTGCTCCTGCTGCTTCTCCATCCTAAGACTCAACGAGTCTCTGTCCAGCGAGTGCAGGCTGAGTGTTACTGGACTAAAGCTCCCTGTCACCCTGAAGAAGAAAGTGAAAAGCACTTCATGGAGAAGTTTAGCTGTGCTGATGGTATGTCCACCAGCAGGCTGGAGAAAGCTCCTCACTGCATTGCTTGCTTTGTTATGTACAGGTAACACTGACAATGCAGGAGGGTTTTTTTGAGGGTAGCTCTCCAAACAAAGTGCTGGAGTAGCCACTGCTTATTTCTGCTGATTTTTCTCCAAGTTTGGATGTCCCAAGTGTTGTTGACATTTGCTATTCTCAAATGAAGGTGGTATGCAAGTCTTTGAATGCAGAGCATTTCCTGCTGAACTTCACAGAATATGGCTTGCAGCTTAGCCAAGAAATGAAATGTTTTCATGGGTTACAACCAGTCCTGTGGGGCTGGCTGAAAACATACTGATAAGGCTTGAAGATGTTTGCACATATTATGTAATTTTAGTAACATACTAATGATTCTTTTTTTATGGAAGCACAAGCAGATAAGGCTGCATAAGGTTTCATGGGAAAATGTTGCTGGTTTGCTAAGGTCTACTGCTAGAGGAATCTTGCTTTGGTCATGTGAATGTGTGTTGTTTGCATATTAACATCATTTTATTCTGCTGTGAAGTTGACACTATTTACCATGCCTTTTTAATTTGAAGACTCAATAGTTTAAAATATTTTTTTTTAATTCTAAATTCTTATTCTGAAAATTATCATGTGTATAATCAGTTTTTGTTTTCTCTTTCAGCATTTTCCCACGTGCCTGTAAGCCAAGGACAACTTATTATACCAAAAGAAAGCAATGAAAAACAGCTTGCTATGGATGAAATGGAGAACTTCAGCCTAACTGTCAATCCTCTGAGTGACAGGCTTTCCCTGTTAAGTACCAGCAGTGAGACCATACCAATGGTTGTGTCTGATTTTGACCTTCCTGACCACCAAGTTGAAATACTGCAGAGCTCTGATTCTGGCTGTTCTCAGTCATCTACTGGAGACAACATCAGTTATGAAGTGGAGACAGAAAGCCTGAGTGCTCAGGATAGCTCTCAGACTCTAAGAGAAGACTCACCTGATGAGATTGTGCAACAGGTGGTCACAGAGCTTATATGCAGAGTTGTGAGTGGGCTGGGAGAGGAGGCTGAGCCAGTTAAGCAAAGTCTACACTCTGAGGATACTTCATATAAACTCAGTCCCTTGGATAACTCTGCTGAGGTGCCCAAAAGTGAAGATCAGACCATTCAAAGCAGCCAGAGCAGTTTGCTTAGCAATGACAGCTCCCAGTTGCTATCAGCCTCCACTGAGACTGGCCTGGAGAGCTTACGAGATGAAATCTCAAGAAATAACTCTTCCCCCTGTATTGCAGAAAGCCAGCAATCCCTCTCTGATCTCACTCTTGCTTCTGCTGAGTCCAAGTCCAGAAAGAGAAGCCACAGCAGCATCCAGTTCAGCTTTAAAGGAAAGCTACCAGAAAAAATGTCAGAGAAAGAAACAATAGTTAAAGAGGCTGGGAAACAACCGGGTGCGAAGCCCAAGGTGAAAATAGCCAAGAAGAAGGATGAAGAGAAGAAGAAAGCACAGACAGAAAAGCTGAAGCAAACAAATGTCTTCTTTAGTGATGGTCTTGACTTAGAAAACTGGTACAGCTGTGGAGAGGGAGAGATCTCAGAGATAGAAAGTGATGTGGGGTCCCCAGGGATGCGAAAATCCCCCAACTTCAATATACACCCATTATACCAACATGTGCTGCTCTATCTCCAGCTCTATGACTCTTCAAGGACATTATATGCCTTCTCTGCCATCAAAGCAATCCTGAAAACAAACCCTTCAGCTTTTGTAAGTGCTATCTCCACTACCAGTGTCAACAATGCCTACACTCCTCAGCTGTCTCTGCTCCAGAATCTGCTCGCCAGGCACAGAATATCTGTCATGGGCAAGGATTTCTACAGTCACATCCCAGTTGATTCCAACCATAACTTTAGGAGCTCTATGTACATAGAGATTCTGATCTCCTTGTGCCTGTACTACATGAGGAGCCATTACCCCACCCACGTGAAAGTCACCTCACAGGATCTCATAGGAAACCGTAACATGCAAATGATGAGCATAGAAATCCTCACCCTCCTCTTTGCTGAGCTGGCCAAAGTGATAGAAAGCTCTGCAAAGGGCTTTCCCAGCTTCATCTCAGACATGCTGTCCAAGTGCAAGGTTCAGAAGGTGATCCTGCACTGTCTGCTGTCATCCATCTTCAGTGCACAGAAATGGCACAGCGAGAAGGTGGCTGGAAAGAACATAGTGGCTGTAGAGGAAGGTTTCTCTGAAGACAGCCTGATCAATTTTTCTGAGGATGAATTTGACAATGGCAGCACTCTGCAGTCACAGCTCTTAAAGGTGCTTCAACGGCTGATTGTTCTGGAACACAGAGTAATGACTGTGCCTGAGGAAAATGAAGCAGGCTTTGACTTTGTCATAACGGATCTGGAGCACATTGGTCCCCAGCAGCCCATGACTTCTCTGCAGTATCTGCATTCCCAGCCAATAACCTGCCAAGGCATGTTTCTGTGTGCAGTGATACGAGCTTTACACCAGCACTGTGCCTGTAAAATGCATCCCCAGTGGATTGGCCTTATCACTTCCACGTTGCCTTACATGGGGAAAGTCCTTCAGAGGGTGGTGGTTTCAGTGACTCTCCAGCTCTGCAGGAACTTGGATAATTTAATTCAGCAGTATAAATATGAAACTGGATTATCAGATAATAGGTATGTGTATATAGAGGTGGATTCTTTTTTTTTAAGCAGATCTATTTGTGAGGAATTACTTTACAGTCAAATTAACCCCTTTAAAAAACCTAATTTCTTATTTTAGGCCTCTCTGGATGGCATCAGTCACTCCCCCAGATATGGTTCTTACTTTATTAGAAGGGATCACAACAATAATTCATTACTGCCTCCTGGATCCATCTACTCAGTATCATCAGGTACACTGAATTGCTGTTTTGCACAGGTACATGATACAAAACTGATTGCTGTAGGTGAGGCCTCATGGAATCCCAATACATTTGATATTGTACAACTGAGTCAAAAAATTAACTCTTATTTTTTATCAACTCCAAACCTGTACATTTGACAAGAATTATTGAAATGCTCTTTTGAAAAAGTTATGGTTGAAAGCTTCCCTGTCCTTTAAGTGTAAATTTACACTGTTTTCCTTATGCTGTTTATGTAGATATTATACATAGATACTGATGTAGATTTAATGCTGTTCCTCATCTCTCCCCTTCAAACCCCCTAGCTTCTGGTGAATGTGGATCAGAAGCACCTGATTGAAGCACGCAATGGCATCCTGTCTATCCTGCATATGATCATGTCTTCAGTGACCCTGCTGTGGAGCATCCTTCACCTTGCAGATTCTTCAGAGAAAACTACTGCTGCTGCCTCTGCTTCCATCACCACTATTAATCTTGGCTCAACAAAGGTCAGAAGATCAGCAATTCTGTTGTTTGAGTTGATCATGAGTGTCTTTGTCAAACTAAATCGAATTTTAATACCTTTGCACTCAATCTACTCACCCAGCCCACAAAGAAGGCTTTTTAACTTGGGTCTATCAGTTGAAGGCAGCAGTGTCTCAAGTCTTTGCTTTACAAAGAAAATGGGATCCATCCTGAAAAAATTTAAGCCACACTCTTACTCCTGAAAGGATGCACAGTATTAGACAAGGATGCAAGCTTAGACAATTCCTACTGAAATATTTCTGACCAAGGTAAAGATGGCTTTCAGAAAACAGGTAGAAAGTGCATTTTTGTCTGAAATCTTCCTGTCCTAGAAAGCAGATCAAGATGACAGCTTGGAAAATAACTTTCCTGACCCAAATGTGCCTCAGTAACTTCTGACATGCTTAAAAAGATACTAAGAATTTTGACACTGAATAGTTCAATCTCCCAGAGTGTTCATTCTTTAGGAATTTTCACACCACCCCTGCTTTTTAATCTTTTATCTCTCTTGCTACAAAGCTAGTCCATCAGTATTTGTGGCAGACATGATCATCTTCCTTTCTTCTTTCTAATTACCTTGTAAGCATTTGGTAACTGGTAATCTCCACTGGCATGTTTTTCTCCTGACTATATAAAATACATTTCTGCTACTTGCAGGTCATGTTCCATAGCACTCATCTTTTTCTAGTGTGAGTTGTGTCAGTCTGTGGTACATCTCTTGAAGTAAGGTGTCCACAGCTGGACAAGGTGGGTGGTTACCTTCTTTCAAGGGCAGCAGTGTCCTTCCTGAAGGGTTGCTATTTATGTATGTTCTTTTCCCTGCCTTGCAAAGTCAGCATGGGGAGTTTGTGATCCATTATCATCACAACCCTTTTTTTTTTTCAGTAGCACCACTAAATAGTTTCTCATCCTGATTTCCTGAAGCTGTTTATCCTTGCCTTTGCTTGGAAGGATCAGTCCTTTATTTTAGCTTATCTTTTCCTCAGAATGCTTTTTAAGTTTGTCAGATCATTTTTAGTTCTGTGCTTTTCTCTCAGTTGCTTCCCACTTCATTACCACTTGCAGATTTAATAGGTGTATTTTATCTTCCTTTGTCTCAATCATGAATAAAATGAGTGAAGAATCCCAGAAGAAGAATAGAACTTTATAAACTGAGAGCATCCTTCCATTTGTATAGAAGTTTTTGACCTTTACCATTCCAGTCTCCCTTTGTATCTGGCTGTTCTGAGCATAATGCTGAGCTGCTTATCTAAAGCTGTGTGTGTTCTGCTTCCACATTGCAGAATTTGAGGCAGCAGATTCTTGAACTTCTTGGCCCAATTTCAATGAATCATGGTGTTCACTTCATGGCTGCTATTGCATTTGTATGGAATGAAAGGAGGCAAAATAAAAATGCTTCTAGGACAAAGGTAGGTTCATACTCCAGTGCTCACTTCACATAGAGGCAGCAGCTTTAAGTGATTCAGAGGCAGGGAGGAGAAAAAAATTAGACAAGCCAGTGAAAAATCATGCTGTGAAATACAGAGAGTATTTGTAGATGTTTCTGATTAGCAGCTGTGCTGTCAGGGAGCTACAAATTGATTTTGGAATGGGATGATCTTCCTGAATTCTTCAATAAATAATTGATTCCAAGTCTCTAGATGAATTTTTAGTTACTAACACTTCAATTTCATGAGGCTGGCTGCCCAAATTTTACATTTACATGCCTAAACAGGCCTTGTCTGCAGTGATGGTCTGTGACACACATCTCATTCTTTTAGGTGATTCCCATAGCAGGTGAGGAGCAACTTCTGCTGGTCGAGCTGGTTCGTTCCATCAGTGTGATGAGAACAGAGACTGTTATCCAAACAGTGAAAGAGGTGCTGAAGCAGCCTCCAGCCATAGCAAAGGACAAGGTATGAAAATAGAGATGCAATGAAGTGGTTTCATGTCCTCTCACTGAAGCTTAGAGCACTGATGATGTGCAGGCTTCATTCACAAAGCTTAGCAGTACAGGGGGAAGTTTCCTTAGTGTTTAATGGATGGACAGACATTTGGAGGGAAGTCTTAACCTCCTGCAGCCATTACTATTTACTGGCCAAGGCAGGAATCCTGGTTGCTGCTTCTGTGCAAGGCCATGTTTTGCAGGGATAGGCTGCTTGCATTGGGAAAACAGATGCATCAAGTTGATTTTTTTTTTTCAAGTGGAAAAGAGGGAATAAAAAAAAATATAACAGTTTTATAGAGAGGTGCCTAAATGGACATCCTGTTAATGAATTAAGCTGTTTTTTCAGACACTGCAATAACAGTCTTGTAAGTTTTGACCTAGCAAGTGAGGAAAAAAAATCCATCACTTTTTTCTTCCTGGTGACACAGATTTCTTACCTTTCTCTAGAAGCATCTTTCACTGGAAGTCTGCATGTTGCAGTTTTTCTATGCCTATACTCAAAGGTAAGAAGTTAAATTTTATTTCTGTCATCAAGAAGCAGATGGATAATTTGAATATTTTACATCTTTTTATAACCCCCTAGGATGAGAAATAGCCTGCCTAATATAAATCACAAAGAAAAAAAATGTTTTTGAACTCGAGATGACATAAAAAAGAGCTTTATTTTTCAAGTTCCTTAGCTCTGCTTTGCCACATAAAAATCCTTCAGGATCTCTGTCCCCTGTCCAAGGAAAGATGATCTTAATTGTGCTGTAACTTACTGGTACCATTCTAACTTTGGACTGAAAAGCATGTCTTCTGAATGCACTGTTCCTCTGCCTTCCTCTTTTTCTTAATGGTTTGACATAGCTACCTGATATTAAATGAAAAAAACATCTGTATGAATGTGGTTCCTGATATCAGACAGAATTGTGAGGTGGAGAGAGTGGGGAACAGCTGAGGGTGATGATGCTATTTTCATTGCCATGGCTGCTCTCTCTCTCAGGATTCCAGTGACCAGCTTAGTAGACAGCTGGGCAGCACTGCTGCTTCTGTTAAAAGACTCCATCCAGGTTGGCCTTCCAGCTCCAGGACAGTTCCTCATACTTGGGTAAGTGCTCTTAGTATTTGCAGATTCCAGATAAGCACAAATGTGTGTGAAATCAAACCCAAAGTGGTGGTGTCAAACCTCCATCACTTATTTTTTGAGTGGTAAACCCGTTGGCTGAGTTCTGTGGGTTTTATCCAATTGGTTTCTTCTCTGATGAATAGTTACATATGTTAATTTTTATATTATAATACAAGCACAGTCTTACCTTACTGATTATTTGAGCAATACATGCTCCTTAAATAGGTTTAAGTTCCTATTTTTTCTTGGAAAATAACTACAATGACTGTTTCTTAGGGATGTGTAGATTTGTAGCCCACTAGAAAGATTATTTCCCAGCATGGAAGCTGTTTGTGGAGTGTTAGAAAATAAATGTCATTCTGTATAAAGCTCCAAGGAGCATTTTGTTGCATTTCTGGAATATCTCTTCCTAGTGAACTCTTTTTAAAGACATTTTTTTGTATATAGTCTAGTAAATCCTTCTTGCTAAACTATTGTGGTATGACAAAATTGACTTAAACTTGAAAGGATGTTTTCTAGAGTATTGGTAAGTAGCAATGATTGAAGGCTTAGTGAATAACTAGTGTGAGATTTGTCCCAGCTCTTAAAACTACAGAGTAATGTAAGAAAATTCATATCTACTTCTGGTTTTTTTCAGTGTTCTTAATGAGTTCATTATGAAAAACCCAAGTCTGGAGAATAAGAAGGATCAAAGAGATCTCCAGGTAAGAAATTTGTTGTGTGTCTGTATATATATATGTGTGTGTGTGTGTGTGTGTGTGTGTGTGTGTGTGTGTGTGTGTGTGTATGTATATATATTTAAAATCTTGAACAATGCATGCTTGAGGGGCCTAGAATTATCTGATATATCCATTTTGTAGTCTGCAGTGACTCTTTACTATCTTCTGCTTAAATCTGTTTAAAAAAAGATCTTTGCTGTGGAGTTATTAATCACTGATAAAGTAGAAGTGATTTGAAAGGAGTTCTGTTCTTCATTAGTTAGATTATTAGTTTAATTATTCTTAAATAGTCCACAAAACCAGGTCAACACCACAAATACAGCTCCTCTGCACAGAGTTCTTGGAATACTTGTGTTTTTCTCTTGCAGGATGTAACTCACAAGATAGTGGATGCCATTGGGGCCATTGCTGGGTCCTCCTTGGAACAGACCACGTGGCTAAGGAGAAACTTAGAGGTGAAGCCTTCCCCAAAGATTATGGTTGATGGAAACAACTTAGAATCAGATGTGGAAGGTAGTTTCATTTTCATCTTACAGTTTGTAAAATAAATGCTATGTAAATAATGCTTTCAGAAAACTAACTTTGGGCATTTTTGTTTATCTTCATTTAGATATGTTGTCTCCAGCAATGGAAACTTCAAACATCACTCCATCTGTTTACAGTGTCCATGCATTGACCTTACTTTCTGAGGTAAATGTCTCCTCAGCTGTGACAAATCCAGCCTGATAACAAACTTCTGTCTGGTGAAACAGTTTGGACTAGAAGTGTGGGGAAGGTGATCTGAAGGGGAAACACTGTTGGGAGGGGGTTCTGCATCCTGCCATGTAAAAATATAAAACACTTTGTTATTAAGGCAGTTGTAAAGGGTCAGTGGGATGGATGAGGCATAAAGCCTTTCAGATGTGTACAGGAAACCTTTTTGGTGGCAGACTTGGTCTGTTATTAGTGGCAAGTGTTATTAACTGCTGATAATTACAGTAAATATTTGTGGGTTTTTTTACTTATTATTATTTTTGTTGCTGTTTGTAGCTTATCCTGTAGAATGCTTTGGCCAAAAGCTTATTCTTCTGGTCTTTTTTACCTTAGCTTTGTTGAAAAATGATGGGATCTTTGTAGTCTGGATTTTGTGTAGTACTTGGAATGTGACCACTTCTATCATAAACTTCAGCGTCCAGCAAAGGATGCTATACAAAAAAAAAAAGCTGAACAGTAGATAAAAAGCAATTTGGCAGTGCATGGTAACATAGCTCCCTCTCTTCTTACAGGTTTTGGCTCATCTCTTGGACATGGTTTTCTACAGTGATGAGAAAGAAAGAGTGATTCCTTTGCTTGTCAACATCATGCACTATGTAGTTCCCTACCTCCGTAATCACAGGTAACGACATTGGCTGCACTGATGTAGCTCCCTGCAGCCAGCTGCAATTGATGGGTGACACTTGAAACAGGCATGCTAGGGACTAGATGTCTGTCAGAATTTCTGTAAAGCAACAGCAGATAGTCTCCTGCTGACTGTTGTGGTTGTTTCCAGTGCTCACAATGCCTCCAGCTATCGAGCCTGTGTCCAGCTGCTGAGCAGCCTCAGTGGCTATCAGTACACAAGGAGAGCTTGGAAAAAGGAGGCATTTGACCTCTTCATGGATTCCACTTTCTTCCAGATGGATGCTTCATGTGTTAACCAGTAAGTCTTTGCCTTTCTTTTTCCTGCTAATATCAGTGGCTGTTACAAATGTTATGTGTACCATGACACAAGTGTATGTGAACCAAACAGCTCTCTGTTGAAATAGAGAGGATCTTCTGTGGTTTGGATCACTACATAAAATGTGAAATGTGCTTACCTAAGGTATATCTATATGCACAAGTTTATTTTTTGCAATTTCAAGGTTTTGTTTATTTTTTCATGAGGAAAAAGTGGTTCATATTTTACAGTCATAGAATTATTTGTGTTGGAAAGGACCTTAAATACTTAATTCCAACCCCACCCTGTCATGGGCAGGGATACTTTGCACTAGATCACATTGCTTCAAGCCTCATCCAACCTGGCCTTGAACACTTCCAGAGATGGGGCTTTCACAGCTTCTCAAGCAAGCTGTTCCAGTATTTCATGGCTCTTACAGTAAAGAATTTTTTCTTAATATCTAATCTAGGTTCTACCCTCTTTCAGCTTAAAACTGTCACCCCTTGTCCTGTCACTACACTCCTGACACAGTCCCTCCCCATCTTTCCAGTAGACCCTCTGTAGGCACTAGGAGGTTGTTAAAACATCTCCCCAGAGTCTTCTCCATGCTAAACCACCCCAGCTCTCCCAGCCTGTCCTCACAGGAGAGCTGTTCCTGCCCTCTGATCATTTTTGTACTGATCAGTCACTGCTCTGGCCTGTCAGGGTCCCTTTAGATGGCTTTGCAAAGGAGGCTACAAGAAATAGAGTTTCAGATCCCATTGCACCAAATAAATGGTACAGAGCCTGGACTGGAAGCCTTAGCCTGAATAAAGAGCTCTGGAAATATTCCTGTAAATTCCTGCTGTTCTGATTGTGTACTGTCATCCTCTTCTAGTTGGAGAGCTATTATGGATAATTTGATGACACATGACAAAACCACATTCAGAGATTTGATGAGTAAGTGTTTTTCTGATGTAGCAGCAACAGTTCTTCAAGGGAAAATGAGTACCTTGAAGAAAACAGTTGTTCAACATTTATTCCAATCTGCTTGATTTATTCAATGTTTTTGTTCAACTTATTTCTGGAGATCCAGAAACAAGATAACTTGAAGTGAGAGAATTTGAGACCATCCTCACACAATAATTTTGCCCTTGTGGCAAAGTTGATTAAACAGAGCAGATGGAAGTCGTTTTGTTGGGTTTGGGTTGCTTTGTGTTGGGAAGGGGGCATGGTAAGATCTGACTCTTAACTCTGCTTAAGGAAAAAATTACTTCTGAGCATCTGTAAATGCAAATTCTGTTAAAAAAAAAATTAAAAAATTAAATGGCTAAACTCTGTCTCAAAATCCCCCAAACCCAGGGGCTGTTGTGTGTACTTCAGAGTTTTCTTCCAGCATGTATTTTAAATTTCTGTGATTAAAAATCCGACCTGCAGAGCAGCTGTCTTCTCAACAGCTTGCTTTCAGTGCAGGGGGTTTCTGTGCCCTAAAGTGAAACAGGAGGGAGGTTCTACACTGTGCATTTCTCCTCCTGCAGCTCGTGTGGCTGTGGCTCAGAGCAGTTCCCTGAACCTCTTTGCAAATCGGGATGTGGAGCTGGAGCAGAGAGCCATGCTGCTGAAGAGACTGGCCTTTGCCATCTTCAGCAGTGAGATAGACCAGTACCAGAAATACCTGCCAGATATACAAGGTCAGTACAAAGTCCTTTGGGCACCTGGGAGCTCTGGTGTTAACTGAGGGAGATTTGTGTGATGGGGTACAGCAGGTTAATTTGTCCCTCAGGACATCCTGTGGTTGTATGAAAAGTGTCTGCAGGTTTTGGTTAGAACATTTTCAGGCTTCTCTGATTACAAACTATGCAGACTTAGTGATCACCAGTTCACTTTTATCCAGATCATTTCACTCTTAAGTGAAATCATATATATTATTAGTCTAT
>JAOEGS010015912.1:0-26229 GCA_025447755.1 Corythornis vintsioides | reverse complement strand
AAATCAGAAGATAAAATAAATTAAATGAAATTAGAAAAGCCACATAGTGTTCTGAAGATCAAGTTCATTGTTTTAGCAATAGATGCATTAATTAAATGAGCCTGTCAGGAGTATAAATATTAGGAAACCCTTTCTACTCCATTGAGCCCTCTGATGCATGTGCCCTGGCTTCACAGGAGTTGCCACAGTCCCAGAACTGCTTTCAGTGGGCTGCTGTGTTACTGTGGGAATTGACACCTGAACCTGACTGCTCCATTATGTGATGCTTTATTCTCATTTCCTTAAGATCTTTCTCTGTTTCTAAGCAATGGAGTTGTTTAGCCTTTGAGAGCATTCCTGGCCATGGAAGTTTCTTGTGACCCAGGTGCTCCTTGGTCTGTATCCAAGGGATGAAAGAGCTTTAGGGTGCCAGAGTTATTTCATCATCCAGGAATGGAAATAAAGCTCCCAATAGTTCCTCTAAGGCTTGTTACTCACAACTCCCTACAGCATTTTCCTGAGTCATAGTCTATAAAAAATGACATTAAAATATAGCACTTCATCTTCAGGTACAAGTGTTTTTGCTGATGGAACAGGAACTCACTGCTGATGAAGACATTTCCAGGTAAGCTTATGAACTTCCCACTTGTTTAACTTGGTAACAGCCTCTTGGCAAACTGATGAGCAGTTGAGTCATTCTTTACAGTAGTTTTTCTTAGAATTATCAAGCTAAAATAAGAAGGACAAGTAAAGGGTTATCCAGTCAGACTGTAGGACCAAGGACATACTGTTCAGAGCAAAAGAAAACATCTTGCTGTCAGGTTGCTCATAAACACTAAGGGAAATTATTCAGTACAAGCTTGTGAGTTCTTCAGTGTCTTCCTGGCTAACATGACACTCCTCTTGCAAATAAAATATGCATGGCATGACTTTAGAGCTTTTCCATGTCATGTGCTTATTCTAAATGAGTCTGTTTACTATGTATTAACACTTTCTATCTTTTTATGTATATATAAACATAAAAAATCCCACCCGTAGCACAGGCTTGCAGTGGTCTGGTTTGATACAGGGTGAAGTTGATAGATAAGAACTGTGTGTTTGAAAGTCAGGAATGATGCTCTTCCCACAGTGGCAAAGGCTGTTCTGACTCCCCTGCCTGCTACCATTTGTTGTAGAACTTCTGGCCCATCTGTTGCTGGTCTGGAGACCACATACACTGGTGGCAATGGATTCTCCACGTCCTATAACAGCCAGAGATGGTTGAACCTCTACTTGTCTGCTTGCAAATTCCTGGACTTGGCCCTAGCTCTGCCATCTGAAAACCTGCCTCAGTTCCAGATGTGAGTAGAAGACACTGTTGTTTAAGTTTTTGGGTGTTTATATCTGTGCTTCTTGGTAAAATGCCAGTGTACAAAAATCCTTGTTTTCCTGTTTTCTTTACTCTTCACTTCACCCAAGGCAGCCTCCCAGTGTCAGAGTGGCCCCCAGAGCCAATGATGCCACACACCAAATGAGGTTCAGTCTCCTGTGATTTAAGAGATTCTCAGCACTTGTGAGCTAATTAGTTATAGTGATTTATTTAAGTGTTTTTTTAAGCATTGAGTTGCAGTAACATCTAAGAACTCAAAAGTGCACCCACAGGTCTCAGTGACTAATGCATGAGATCAGCTGACTGTCCTCTCAGCATGACTCACTGCAATTCCACCTGTGGCAGCTGGCTGGAAGATGCTGCAATAAAACCCTGCTTGTGAAGGGGACCCCATAGGGGTTTTTTTCTACTGGTCTGTAGCATTTGTTTGTGCAAACTGCTTCCCCAGCACCTCTGCAGTCATGTTCTGCTGAAAAAAAAATGAATTGCAAACCAGCTGGCATTTGCTGAAGACCCTAGAAATTAGAGGGCACCAAGGTCAAACCAAAGTATCTCTTCTCTGCCTTTACACTTCACAGTGGTGATTGTGTGAGACCTGTTTTGGTCACCAACCTGCTTTCCTTGGGCTCATTACTGGGTATTTCTCAGACAGTGGTCATGCTGAAACACTCCTGTCTTCTCATGGAGGCTTGGACTGAATTTTTAAGCACAGGAACTTTGATTTCATTTATAGTTCACAATGCAAGTAGCCTGTGCAGCAGCAGAGCAGCCAGGTGGAGGGCAAGGGTGGTCTACTTAGTCTCATTGCTCTGTGAACAGGTAAAGTGAGTTTTTAGTTATCAATATGGTATATTGAGCATGTTTTCTGTGTTGTAATAAGCAGCACAAATGGGCAGCAAAATCTTTTCACTAACTCATGTATTTTATAACTCAGAATTGCTTGCAGTTCTGTTGCCCACAAGGAAGGTGTGAGTGGGACTGGCTTTAGCTTCTCTGCCCACCTTGCCCTTGGCATTCCTAAATACTTCCAGTAAACTCTGAAGTGTAAAAGACAATGCCACATGGTCAGCCATGTCCCCTGTTCAGAATGTGACTGATGCTTTCAGACTGATTTTGCATGGATTTATTTCCCCCCTGCTCCATTCTTTGATACTGAACCAGATTTCCTCATCCACCTCTACTTGTAGGTGTGGCAGAAAGCTGTGTGTCCACTCAGGGTGCTGAGTGCTTGTGTTGTCCTGGCAGGTACCGTTGGGCCTTTATCCCAGAAGCATCAGATGATTCAGGCCTGGAGGTTCGGAGGCAGGGGACCCATCAGAGGGAGTTCAAGCCCTACGTGGTGCGCCTGGCAAAGCTGCTGAGGAAAAAGGCCAAGGTCTGTCCCTTCCTTCCACCTGGGCACCTTCCTGCAAATGCTCATGGGTTGTAACCTGCAGCATTGCTTCATTTGGGGGTGGGTTTTTTTCTTTTGAACAATGAAGAATGGAAAGGAGCTCATCTGGTGAGGGAGATTCCCACTGGTGTGATCACAGCATCACAGAGTGTCAGGGGCTGGAAGGGAGCTAGGAGATCATCTAGTCCAACCCCCCTGCCAGAGCAGGGGCACCCAGACTGTCACCCAGGAAATTCCAAGTCAGTATCAGGCAAAACACTCATGTAGGTTTAGAAAACAAAATCAAACAAACCCCCCCACACACACACAGAAACAAACAAACCCCAGCAAGAACCAATCCAGAAAAAAACACCCAAACAAACAATAAATTAAAAGCTCCAAACCTGCTCTGGTCAAAAATTACTTTGGTCAGTGACTCTGGAGTTTCTAGTTAGAAATGTTATTTGTATTATTTGAGTAAAAAGTAAAATATACTTCACTGTCTAATATATTTTACTAGAAAATCACTTTTAGATAGCCAGTCATGGATGTAGACTAGTGTAACTATCTTTTGAAGTAGAAAAACATTTTTGTTAATAATAATCCCATTTAAATATTTAAAAACTCTGTTGCATTGCTAAAAATGCCAGAACCAAGAGTTTAGAGGCTTTGCAGAGCCAGCAAGGGCTGGGTTTGTTCCCAGGGGAAGCTAACATTGAATGGAAGAAGGCAGAGAGCAGGAGAAACAGTTCCAGGGAAATCTTGGCTGTACATTCTGCAGACTGGGAGCAGAATTAGAGCTTTCATTACATTGGTGCATGAGGGATATGAAACCCCTGATCTGCTAAAGGAAGCTGCTGGAAGCTGCCCAGGGCCTGTCCCTGGGAGTTCCCTTCTCCAGCTGCAGTGCAAGAGCTGCTCACTTTGCTGCCCCTCCTGTTGGACCCAGCCCCTGGGCAGACACTGGCCGAGGCTGCTGGGTGTGCCAGGGACATAGGAAGGGAGGCTGAAGCCATAGGGGGGAGGACTTTGCAATTCATCCTTGGGTTTCCATGCCAACAGGTGGCAGTGCCAGGGCTGTAGCACTGGCACCCTGCTGCAGCTGCTGCACTGCACTCTGTGAGCAGTGCTTTCACTCAGCAGAGAAACTGGTGCTGATTCAAGCAAGGCCCAAAACTGCAGGGGCTGAACCAGCTGTGGGAAGCACATCTGCATTCATCACTTCATTACTTTTGAACCATGAAGAGTACATTTCTGTTCTTGCCTGTGTAAAGCAGTGATCAGTTCTGAGTGACTGCTGGGCAGGTGTGCTCTCTAACCCTGGTGTGCACTGTAGAGTGTGACCCCTGTTAGAAACTCAGCACACTCCACATCATCTCTTTGCAGAAATGATCAGTTACATGTGCTGTGTAAAATGTGCTTGCTGGTAAGTACTGTGTTGAGACAGATGTCTGAAATCAGGACTTCTCCAAAGTAGGCTTTGAAAACATAGAGAACTTCCAGGAATTTCTGGAACCCCTTGGTCATGGCAGCAGTTGCACACCTTGAACCAGAGCTAGGAGTACAGTGGGGAGATGAGGTAAATAGTTTTGGCTTCTGGGACACTGTGCAGAGAACAGCACTGCATGTAGCTTGGTGCTTTTCTTAGAAAATAACTGTTTCTTGAGCTAAATGTTCCAATGGATCCTGATTTTCCTTCAGGGCACTTGGCCTTGTGCTCAGATCCTGTGGTGTTGCTCAGACTCTGAAGGAAAGGTGCTTAAAAAACCAATATAGAGATTATAACTAAAGCAATAAAGAGAGGAACCAACTGGCAGGGCCACCACACTAGCTCCAGAGGCATTTCTGGGCCATGGACTCTTTGGAGCAGGTGATTTTTTTCCTAGCTGAAGCACAACACCCAACCCAAGCATCTGCACAGCCTTCATGGCTGAGTGTTCTTTTGCTCTGTGAAATGCAGTCTGAAAGTTCTCCCCTTTCCTTCCACAGGACAAACAGGAGGACTTTCAGACGGTGGTTTTGGAGGGCATGGAGATGGCCAAGCATCAGGTGAGGGTGGCCTTTGATGCTTGAGTTGTGAAACATCTTGCCATAATCACACCATTGCCTGAAGGCAGTATTTAGCTTTCAGTAAGAACTGAGGGATCATTTGTTAGAAAACAAAGTTGATTTATGAGTGAAACAATCACCAATGTCCTCATTTTTAAAGATACTCTAAAATATTATTTTTGTTGGTTTCCTACAGGAAATAGTTCACAAAAGATTAATGGTAGTTCTAAGAAGAATTATGTTTGCAAACCATTATAAAATGGAATAATTTTTTTTTTGCCAAGCAGTGGATATGAAACACCCAATCCCTAATTGACCTCCATCATTTAACTGTTGTTTTGAGGGATTAGTGGTGCTTGGAGAGGCAGAATAGCAATCTCCTGTAACAGGCAGCCAAGCTAGCAGATGACAATACTAAATACATGGCTATTTAATTTTATCCTCATAGGTTTTTGTGAAAGAGGCATCAGGCAGCCCCTGAACTGCAGGCCAGTTGCTTCATTTAAAGGGAAAAAACTGTATTTGCTGAAGTATTGTCCCTTGAAGATCTGTTTGCTGAAGGGCTGTGCAGTCAGTAATCCTCTCCTCATGCTCTGCTCCACTGCTCTTCTCTCCCTCCTCCTTATGTTACAAAGCCTGAGCTTTAGGAGTCCTGGACCCCAGCCTTGGCAGAGGCACTGCCAGGGCAGCAGGACTCAGGTGCTGATCAGAGGTGGCTCAGGGTGTGGCCTCTGCTTCTGGTCTCCTTCCTCCCAGAATAAAGCCAGTATTGCTGCAGCTCCCCAGCACAAGCTCTCCTGAAGCAGAAGCAACTGTACAGTTGGCTTTTTGACTTGGGGTGGGAAAAAGAAGGCACTGAGAGTATCACAAAAGCAGCTGGATGTCAGTGCTCAGCTGTCTTAGTATGCAGCTGTTTCAGTCAATTCTAGACACTTCAGTCAGTCCCCAACAGGGCTCCATCACTGCCTGTGAGCACCTGCTGTGTGAAACAGGGTGACAGCAAGTGTCCAGACACTGCCTGAGCATCTGGTGTGTGACTGCTGCCTTTGCTGCTGGGCTTCCTGAAATTCTTTCCCTTGAAATCCCCCCCATGAACTGGAAAACAGATAATTCTGAGAACATGCAAAGAATAACTGAAGAGTTTTCCTTCAGATGTTTGCTCAGAGGCTCCATGGGTGTTGTTTCTGTGCTGCTGGCTGGCCTGAGCTCTTGGCCTTGGCCAGTGGGATGCACCAGGGGCAGCTCTGGGGTGGGTGCCTCAGTGGAGAGGGAGCTGCTGTGCACTGGGCAGCCCTGCAGGGAGGGCAGTGGACTCAGGTGATGCCAGCCTGTACCCTCCACCCCCAGGGCTGCAGAGCAAGGGGAGGAGCAGCTCTGCTGCAAAGCTGCACTCCAGCAGCTCTGGGTGGTGCTGACTGGACAAGGAGATTTGGAATCTAGAGAAATACTTTATTGGGCTTTAAACTTACCTTTTTTTTTTCTGGTTTGTCCTGTATTTTTTTTCCATTTCTCTCCCCAGAAAAACCCAGAGGAGGACAGCTCAGGGAAGACACTAAGCTGGGAACCAGGGCACCTGCTTTTAACCCTCTGCACTGTTCGCAGCATGGAGCAGCTTTTGCCTTTCTTCACTGTGCTCAGCCAGGTCTTCAACAGCAAAGTCACAAGCAGGTGTGTTGGACACTCAGGGAGCCCTGTCCTTTACCCCAACTGCTTTCCAAGCAAGGACATCAAAATGGAGAACCTCAAGACCTTCTCCAGCAAAGCAAGGCAAAAGATTGAAGAAATGGTTGAGAAGGATTTTCTTGAAGGTGTCATAAAAACATGAAGCAAAGTGGTACTGCTCAGCTTAGGTGTAGTGGAACTGCTGCAATTCCAGCCTGTATCTTGCCCAGATGTATAGTATTCTTTTCTTACTTTGTATGTAATGAGATACTTAATGTTGTATTTAAGTTAAATATTTGTAAATAAGAGAGAAGCTCTGGATGTGGCCTGAATCATGTTTAAATATTGGTGGCTCATATTGATTATGGTGCCTACTATTTACAGTAAATGTTTTGTTGTCTTGAGTTCTGTCTCAAAAAATCCTAAAAGAAAAACAAAAAAATACAAGGTGCACATTTTTTTCATTTTGTTTCCAGTTTATTTCTGTGGGTTTTTTGTTTCTTTTTGATACATTGGAATTTGTGCTTAGGTAGAGGTCTGGAAAATGCCATGATTGCAAGAGTTAATATAGGACTACACTAATCAACAGAAAAGACAGAGAGGAGGACACACATCTTTAAAACACTCTATCCCATGGGCACTGCCCATTCACTGTGCTGGGGGCTGCAGAGACAAACTGTCTCTGGCCCTTTCCTCTTCAAAATGACACATACAACATTACTGCAAATTGCTTCCTTAGCAGTACCTTAATTTCATAACAGCATCTAATGGAGATGCTGCAATAATGCATTATTATTATTTGCAAATGCTCTTTCAGGGTGTGATTGCCCACCTGAAGTGAGGTGCCTGAAGCTCAGGGGCAGTGCCAGTCTCTGGCAGGCAGTTGTGTTTGCTGGGTGAGGTGAGGATGATGCTCACTGCAGCTCCTGCCAGCACAGGCCCCAAGGAGCTGGAGCCAAAGGCAGCTAGCACAAGTGCTGCTGAACTTCAGGCACACTGTGACCCTCTCTCAGCTGAGCTGGCTGAGGAGCAGAATTTTTTCTAGGCAGGGCAAGGCCCCTGTGTCAGGAAGGGAGTGACCTCTAAGATGTGGGGGGCAGTGAACATTCAGCAGCAAGAGCATCTCATGAAGAGGTAAGTTGCAAACAGGAGAAGAAAAAGCAGAGTCCACTCAGTTCTGATGAATCCTTGCTGCTCCCAGGAAGGTTTGGGTGTACCCACACTAGCAAATGAAGAAAGCTAACACTAAAAAAAGTCAGTCCAGTTACAAAGTTGAACAGCAGTTGTTTAGGCTTTACCATTGTTATACAGGCTGGGGTGGTGCTCCTTTTCCCCCAGCAAGCTGGTGAACAGCCAGGCTTACTTCATGGGCCAGGGCATCTGCATTCTCCTGGGAAAGAGAGTTACAGTGGTGTCAGCATGGGCAGCTTAGAGCAAATAATGCTATTTATTTAAGTCAATTTGCTGCTGGTGCTCTGTCACCCTGAGGTACCTTCTGCCTCTGCTTATGGAGACAGGAGCAGGTGAAGTGGGAAGAGCTTTTGCTGTAAACTTGCAGTTCCCATGTGGACTAATTCTTAACAGCAGCTGCGTTTCTGTGTTTTAATTTGCCTTTTCTGAAATCATGTAGCTCTGGGCTGCTTTCATAACTGTCTGAACCCTGAGTTCTCAGAGGCTGATTTTCTTTTCAAAGACATATCTGCCTTTATCAACATTTAACTTCAGTTTTAAACATGGAGAACATTATTTATTTTTTTTTTTAAATAAAAGAAAATCCAAAGAGACTTTCTGTGATCACTGTTTTTCTTCCCACTTAAGTATGATTAAATGAGTGCTAAACAGGTATGTGCAGGTGCTTCTCCCTCCATCACCCCATGCTAAGCTGCTTAGCATCGTTTATTTGTTTATTGTGATTATTTGACTTAAAGTTAAGCTCTGACCTGTGTGTCTGCTTCTGCATATATCCTGACTACATCTTCTGTTCCTGAGGGCCGGACAAAGGCTCTTGCCAGTTTGTATTTCTTCACAAGCTCATCGATTGTCTCCTGTAGCTCTGCTGGTGCCACCACCCTCCTTTCTGCATCCGTCGTGTGGATCACTCTCCTGTCTGCAACCTGCAGAGCACCAGAGACAGGCTGGGCAGTGTCTGCTGCAGCCTCATGATGGCAGCAGAATGAAAGAGGTCACAGGTAAGACAGAGCTTCAGCTTTTGATGTGCTGCACTGCCTGAAAAAAGCAGCTCTGTGCTGAACTAGTAACACTGGCATCCCTCAGATCCCTGCTGAGCCCACACAAACCAGCTCCTCACAGCATCAGCTGCTTGGCTTTAAAGAGTCAGTTTGGAACAAGCCTCCTTGTTCAGCCTCTGAGATGAGGCTACAGCCTCTCCCCATAGAGAAGAAAGCTTCATCTCTCACCTCTGGGTGAGACCCTGACTGTGTCTAATAGAATGCTGCCATGGGGGAGACAGTTCTGCTCAAGCTCTTTGAATAAGATAAAGAGCAGAGCAGATAAAGAAGAGCTTAAAGATTCAAGTGACACAAAATGGCACAGGAAGAAAAATCCAGCTGCCCAGCAGGCAGGGGCCTTAGAAGAATAATAATAAAAATCTAATTCAAAAGTTAAGAAATAATTTGCAAATTAAAATCTGAACAGTTTTGTTCTGATTTAGGGTTATCTTTTATTTTCTCTCCATTTAACACAGCTGGTCATTATTTCCTCATTTTTCTAAGTGTAATTTTATTCCAAGTTAAATTTTGGTCCCTCCCCTGGGTTATTTCATGACTTATTCAGCCTAACTGTCCTTTAACTGGCTGTTCCAGCTTTCAAGTCAATCTTCTCTACATGTCTGCAGGCAGGAGCTGTTCCCAGCAGCCCCCAGTGTAACTCCAGCAGCACAGGGAGTGACTCACCTGAACCTTGAGCAGCCGACTGGGCAGGTCAGTGTAGACAGCATCCCACTGCTGCACAGTCAGACCTTTCAGAGCCAGGACTGCTTCAATAAGTAACATGTCTGAGATAGCATCACCCACTGTCTGTTAACAGGAAGGGAAGAGACACTGCAACAGTCAACAGGGTTTGAACAGTAAGCTCCTAGCTGAGGAAACTGCAGCCAGGCTCACCTACCTCAGCATGGATACCTGAGGTTGCTCAATTAGTTAGTTTTAGGGGTGGGTTTGGGTTTTTTTTCCTACCCTTTACCACCCTGCCCATGGAGAACTTAAAGCTCCATGCTTAAAACTGGCCTGTTTGGTATGATTTGGCACTGTCCCCAGTGAATAACTGTGCTAAGACAGGGTGTTCCACAGCTGTGTGGATGGGACAAACCCTCCCATCCTCCTGCACCACGTAAGTGAGAAACACCAGCTGATTCCACACTGTGGCACCATGAACAGCTCACATCCCAGCTGTAGATTTCATGCTATCCCACTCCCTCTTTGGGGCACGAAGCCAGAAACTGCACCAGACCAAAGCATTCCACAGCTGCTCCTGAGAAAATTTTTTTTCTTTCTGGTCCCATCACAACACTCCCTCCCTCCTCTAGCAGTTCCTGGCAGTAGCCTGAAATACACTCACAAACAGAGTCTGACTGTCAATTATTTGCTTCTCTCAGATTTTACCTGATTAGTCAGGTCAATCATGTTTTCAAGCACCTTTGCTGCTTCTCTTTTTTCATCATCTTTCTCCTCCTTTGCCAGTTGTCTTATTTTAGTTTCAGCAGCTTTACTAAATAATACCTAGAATGAAAAGATGAGAGCTTGTCAAGACCAGCCCAAATCACAGACCAGCAACAAGGAAAACACTGAGCCATTTAAACCCAAATAAACGTGACTAATGTTTGCTACCATGGATTCCCACCCCCACATAAAACAGATGAGTAGGTGGCAATGTTCTGATAAAAGACAGAGGGAAACAAGTCTGTTCTCAAGGAGAGAAAGGCTTTGTTTATAAGCAGAGAATGAGAAGACCTCCCTCTCCAACTAATCCAACCAATCTTGTGTACAGATTGGCTGATTTTATACAGCACATGCCCATACTTACTGTCCCATGGCCATTTGCCTCAAAATAAACACCAACATCAAACTCCTGGGCCTTGTGATGCAAGTGTTTCACTCCTGTTTTGACACAGTGCACAGGTACCTGCAGCCCAAGGATAAGGAAATGTAACTGGTGCTACAGACTCTCCTCAGGGGCAGCAGCTGCAGGTGGAGTGCCCAGAACTGAGCCCATGCAGACTGTTCCCAACTCCTGTTTCACAACCACTGACTCCCCAGAGCTGAAACCATCCACTCTTTCTGCAGACCCAATTAAAAAGTCATTTATTCAAGTGGAAATAACAAATTATTACAAAAAAAAAAAAGGCATGAAACAAACCTCTAAAAACCAAAACCCTTACACAAAACATACAAACAAAAAAACCCAACCCAAATCCAATTCATTTTATCAAACAAAAAAAAAACAAATCCAATTCATTTTATCAAACAAAAAAAACCCAAATCCAATTAATTTTATCAAAAAAAAAAACCAAACAAAAACCAAACCCAAAACCATTCCAATTCATTTTATCAAACAAAAAAACCCCAACCCAAATCCAGTTCATTTTATGGTTGCAGGGAATATATCAGATTTCTACCCTCACTGAGGTCACTTTAGCTCAAATTCTATAGTGACCAACATTTAGTCTGTTCAGAAAATGGAACAACCAGTGTCAATCCATCAAGAAGCCTTTACTGACTCACTGCCTTGCAAGGACATAAACTCCTCAGCTTGTTCCAAAAGTGACAAGGGATTTTGTTCAGCTTTTGCCAATTTTTTCTTTTTTTTCTGAACTAGTAAAAGCTGATGAGAACTTCTTTGGAATTCAGTTACTACTGCAGGTTTGAAAGAGTCATTTATTTCAGCCTGGTTTAAGTTTTCCTAGCACTCATATTAGCATTGGCAGTAAGCAATATTTGCAGAAAACTACCAGGAAAAAATAAAAACAGAAGGAGAATACCTTCAGTGTCTCCTCAAGGTAGCGTGTGGAGCTCCCATTGGCATATGCTGTTTGTACCACTGCCATCCTTAGAGTCTGGCCCATCTGAGCAAATCAAGTAGTAAAGTGCTTTACTGCCTGGCAGGCACACAGGCAGATGAGATAAACAGAAGGATCATCAGAATGACAGAACACACATTCTCCTGCAGACAAACTCCTGGCCATTAGAGGAAGGCACCACTAATAACTTCTGTAAGTTTAAGACAACAAATTCTGTTCAGATCTTTGTATATCCTTTTTTTTTGGTTTTTTTTGGTTTTTTTGTGGCTGGCTTGAAGCAGCTCTCCAGGCTCAGGCTTCCCAAAGGCCTTTTTGAGACCCAGCAAGCTCAGTGCACTGTGCAGACACGTGGCATGACACGAGGCCACACACACAAGCAGTGAAGTCAAAGCTTCCAGAGGCAAAGCAGGCAAAGGCTGGTGGGCAAGGACAAGTTCTCCTCAGCAGCCAGCTCACCAGCCCCAGGGTAAGAAAGGAGCTGGTCTCTAAGACACCACCACATGGATATCTTGTCAGGGTTTAGTATTATGGACACTTTTTCCTGGAAAAGCTTTTTCTCTCTCTCCCCACTGTGGGAAGAGGATGCTCTCCAGCAGACAGTGGTTTTGGGATGATGACAGAAACACCCTGACTGCCACCAGCAAGTTCTCATGTAAATGGCTCACAGCAATGCTAAGGGAAGGATTAAAACCCAAATAAATGGATTAATGAAAGATACTGAAACAAAAAAGAATATCAATACTTTGTACACTGAAACTGGAAAACTTCTTTCCACTAAGAAAAGGTTCCAGGTTAAAAATCTCACTGCTTGTATTTTTATTTGGAGTGTGACAGTCACATGGTTGTAAATACAATATTTTGGCCATCCAAGTGAGGCACAGGACCAGCCCCTTTCTAAACTGGGCTCACTTTAGGTAGATGTAGAGAGTCCACATATGTACAAAATAACAGTTTCTTTTACACACTGCAAATCAGAGCATCAGCATCCATTTCATTCAGCAGCAATACCTTGGCAAGAAGTTCCTGAAGGAAGATACTAATTAAAGTTGCTATTTTATCTCCATCAATTAGGTGAAAAAGGCCAGTTCCATCCTCATAGTAATAAACAATTCTATCTGCATCACCATCAAAGGAGCAGCATCTTTCATTGGGCTTCATGACTAGTCCTAGTGAACAGAGTTAGAAATCAGAGACAGAAAAAGATAACAAAATGTTGAAATTAGTCCCAGTGTGGACCTCATGCAGGAGGAATTGGCCCTGTGGAGACACACACACAGAATTAATGCTCTGAAAATGCCATTGCTTTTGCTCAGAGACTTGTACTGACAGGTACTGACATGTGCCAAACCCAGACACACCATTCTCTCTTTCCACTGCACAAGCAGAACTGCTCATGCAGCCACCTAGGAAGAAACAGGAGCTCATCTTATCTCTGGATGATATATTATTATATATTCTGATATATACATTATGATGATATATTATATACTAGATCCTGGGCTTTCAGATCTGGAGAGAAGGCAAAGGGATGGAGAATTACTGACTGCCTACCTCTAGGTGGTTTCTGGTGAACTTTCACATAATCTGCACCACACAAGTGATTCAGTTTCTCCTTGGATCCATCATTAAAGAGGTGAATGAGCATCTCCTTTGGGAAGTAGGGCTCCATTTCTTGTAGTTTCAGGGCTCCTATCCCATTGGCACAGTCAATCTTCAGGTACCTCTGGCTCTCTCCAGAGCTGGGAGACTTAGCACAAGGGAAGAAGGGGCAAAGTGAACTCCTGGTGAAAGCAGATCTAAAAGCACACTGAAATCAGAACTTCAGAGCCAAACAGGCCACTAAACAGAAGAGAGTTGTTTTGTACATGTGCATGAAGACAACCTCCAGTATTCACCTGTTTTATCAATGCTGTAAAAGCTTTGGAGAGCTTTTCATAGTAACCTTCCAGTGTTGCCTCCCCATACTGCCCTTGGGTGTTCTGACAGCAGACCATGTAGTGTAACTGGGGTGTTGTCACCAGACCATAATCTGTCATAAAATAAAATAAAATTCTATTATCAGAAATAGAATGCTACATCACCTCCTCCTACAGAGCTGTACAGTGTTCTCTATTCCACAGTTTACAGTCAGAGGCAGTGCAGGAAACTCAAGTGAACTCTTTCAAGCTCTGTTAGGAAAAGATGACCTCCACCCCTTGCACTAAGGCAGTACAACTGCTCTGAAAGATGCTTACAAGCTAAAACAGAAAGGGTGTCTGAGCTACTGCTTAAGGTCTATGTAACAGTCACATTTACATAAAAACTTGATATCAGACTAGAACTGAGTTTGACATACCATGGTACTGGCCACCTAGAACAGAGATCCCATCTATTACTGACTCTGAAAGTTTCTTGCTGCTTGGCCTGGAAAAAAAAAAAAAAAAAAAAAAGAAACCAACAAAAAACCAAAAGCAAAACAACCACAACTGATAATCATTGCAGAAGACATTTATTTTGGGCTTCACTAGGGTCACAACAGCCCCAGGCAATGCTCCAGGCCTGGGGAGGATGGCTGGAAAGCTGCCTGGGGAAAGAGGGTCAGAGGGTTTTGGTAGTTCAGCATGAGCCTGCAGTGTGCCCAGGTGGCCAAGAAGGCCAGGAGCATCCTGGCCTGGATCAGAAATGGTGCATGCTGCAGGACTAGAGAAGTGATGGTGCCCCTGTACTCAGCACTGGTGAGGCCACAGATGAGCTACCTGAAAGGAGGTTGTAGTGGGGAGGGTGTTGGTGTCTTCTCCCAGGTGACTAGTGCTAGGAGAAGAGAAAATGGGCTTAGGTTGCACCAGGGGAGGTTTAGGTTGGGTATTAGGGAATTGATTTTTGTTGTACTAAGAGAGTGGTGAGGCACTGGGACAGGCTGCCCAGGGAGGTGGTGGAATCACCATTCCTGGAGGTGTTCAAAAAATGGGTACACGTGGCACTTCAGGACATGCTTTAGTGGTGTCAATAATATTTAGCAGACATTTGGACTTGTTGATTCTGAAGGTCATTTCCAACCTTAATGATCCTATGACTTTGGAAGGAAGTGCATATAGAAGATTCTACAAACTTCCTGACAGCAGATTCAGGTTGGGAAGAAACTGACACCTTTCTGTACTGTGGGCACCTCCCAGTACAGAGGTTGGGAAACCACCACCCCAGAGAACTGCAAAAAGAAAGCTGCTGAACACACAGCAGCCACAAAAACAAAAACAAAACCAGCACAAAAAACCCAAACACAAACCCCAAATAAAACATCTGGTTCAACAACAGTCCCGGGAAGTTCCCATCACTATCAGGGAAGTTTATATAGGAGAACTTTTGCATTTGCTGTAATCATCAATTAACAGGTAGCAGACTAGGCATAAAAACAAACAATCAAAAAAAAAAACCCATAAAAAAAAGGCAACCTGTCTGTGGAGGGCTAAATATCCAAAAGCACCATGAACAAAACCTTGGCACTTTATGAAAGCATCACATTATCTACATAGATTTGTAATTACCTGGTGTCTCTACCAATGAAAACTGAAGCATCTCTGTGCTGGTCCACGGATGCTTTTTGGCAGATTTCAGTTATTATCTCCTCTAACTCTTGCTGCTCTGCATTTGCTAGTTGGGTGGCAAACTCTTCCCAGGAAGGGTGCAGCATTTCTCCAAGAGGATCAACCAGCTTCACACCATTATCTTCCTTAGAAATAAAAAAAAAAAATCAACCCAAAAGACAGTGACCCTAAAAGCAAGAAACTTAAAAAAGCTCTTTGCAGACAGTTGACACATGGCTCAATCACATTGGTGCTTTAAACATGGAGTGTTTCTGGGAACCTCAGCTGCTTATTTAAACCTCCAAAAAGGCCCCAAAAAGCATCATAGCTAGCATATGAAGTAACCAGCTTTCCCCCCTCTTATCATTTTGGTATGATACTCATCTGCCATGAAATGGCATAAGGGAGATTCCAATCACCTGGCATGCTCCACAGCAGCAGAAGTCTAAATGTCTGGTTTGTAACTGCTGCATCTCTTTGAATTTTTCAACCTGCAGCTTTTGCTCAGAGGTTCCTCTCCTCTCAAGTCTACTCCTAGCTTGCCAACATCACCAATTCCCTCCACTGCAGCATTTCCACCCAAGAGAAAATGACACTTTGTGTACAGGTGAAAGGAGACATCCAAAGATCTGATTTACAGGGAGCAAGCTCAACTATGGTTGAAGGTCCACATGTCTTCAGGATGTAGCCTCTGGGTATCATAGAATCAGAATGTTTAGGGCTGAAGGGAGCTCCAAAGGTCTCTAGTGCAGCCCCCTCCAAGGAGTAGGGACACCCTCAACTAGACCATGCTGAGCTTTGATTCCACCACTCTGACCACACCCCCTATTTTCAAGCAATGCTTGTTCTTACCTCAGGATTGTGAGAGGCTGTAACCATGATGCCAACAGTAGATGCCACAGCTCTGGACCGGACTGCTGCCAGCAAGCCCATGCGGAACATGACGTGGTCCAGCTCCGTGGCCGGGCTGCGGAAGCCGGCGGTGCCGTACTGCAGACTCCCTCCAGCAGCCTTAGGGTGCAGGGAGGAGTATTTCTGGAGAGCTTCAGAATCCATTGCTAAAGAAGGAAGCTGCAAACCTGGCAGATGAGAGAAGGCAAGTCGTATATGGGATTAGTTTCATGTTTTGCAATTCGTTTCATTTTGAAGCCCAAGGGTATCTGCAATGGTTCCTGTCAAACCCTTGGTGGAGCTGCCAGGGGGGCACTCCCAGAGAAATCCATGGAGCTTTTGCATCCCCAGCACTGCACTAGACACACAGAGCTGGACCACACTTCACACAATCACAGTGTGAGGGGTTGAAAGGGACCTAGAAGATCATCTAGTCCAACCCCTGCCAGAGCAGGAGCACCTAGACCAAGTCACCCAGGAACAGATCCAGGTGGGGCTGGAATGTCTCCAGAGCAGGAGACTCCACAACCTCCCTGGGCAGCCCGTTCACCAGATCATGAAAGGATCGATTTGAAAGGAGCCGTGATTCTGGATCAGGCGATGCTAACAAAGGGCTGCCTGTTCTCTAAACGCACCCTTAGCCCCCCCGGTGCTCTCTGACAAGATTCCACACCTTGAGTGCAAAAGCAGCTTGTTCTCTCCCTTACAGAGAGCCACGGCAGCAACCTCGGGATGTTCTCCTGAATCGCAGCTCTTCTAAGGTGCTCTGCAGGGACTCACCGCGGCAGCTCTGCCAACGCTCCGGGCACCGGACCGGGAACCAGACCGGGAAGCAGGAACCAAACCGGGAACCGGAGCGGGAAGCAGGAACCAGACCGCCCGTTCCCGCTCCTCCCGCGACCCCTCACCTGCCGCAGCTCCGCCCCGTGTGTCTCCCGCCCGCCAATGGCATCTGCAGGGCGGGCACTCGGTCGCCACGTGGCACCAGCCCACGGGCCCGCCCAGCCCGCTGAGCAATGAGGGCAGCGCCGGGTACCCCAGCCCGGCCCTCGGGAACCCGCCCCAGCCGCGAGTCAGCTGCGGTTTCCAGCGGCACCCGCCCTGGCGGAGCTTCAGCGGGGAAATCCCCATCGCCTCCCCGGGCACCGGCCGCAGCCGCTCGCGTTCGATCCACGTGGCGTCTCCCTTCGTTGTGCTCTTTCGAGCCGGAGCAGCATCCCCGCACGGGCAGCATCTCCGCACGGCTTGCGGGGCTCCGCCTGGGTCTGCGGGGCGCACAGTGCGGTGCCTCCTTCCAGGAGGGTACCGGCCCTGCCTCGGGAGGCGGTGCCCTCCGACAGCGGGCTAGGCTTTGCTATGATGTTACTCCGGCTCTGCCCGCCCGTGCCAACCTCCGCTGCCTGCGGGTTTCCCCTCCAGGCTGCGCTGGAAGCCGTAGCAGCGGACGGGAACCTCCCGGTTGAAGTCTCAAGCCTTGCCCTTTGGGGTTTAAAACACAACGGGTGCCAAGCGGAGAACGGCATCACCGCCCAAGCCCTCCGAGCTCCGCTGCTGCCGGACGCGAGCGGCCCGCGCCGGCCTGAACCGCACGGCACCGGCGGACCAGCCTGACCGCGCCCCTTCCCTTGGCCTGGCTCCGCCCCTCTCAAGGCGCCTGCGCCGGGGCCGTGGTCGTTAGGCCGGGCTAGGGCTGCCCTAAGCCGGGCTGGGTTGCCCTGTGTGTCCCCGCCTCGAAGAGCCGCGTCTCGTCCCCTGCGCTCCCCTCCCGGCAGCGAGTGCGGCTGAGAGGCGCGCAGTGCGGGGGAGGCTGCGGGGCTCAAGCGCGGGCTGTGAGGGTCTGGCTTGGAAGCGCTTTGTCCCCAGCCGGGTTTCAGTCGCCTTCTGCCCGTAGAGATCGTTGGGGACCCCGGGGGAGGTCGGCTCGTTGGGGTGCCCGGCGCGGTGCTGTGTCAGGCCGCGGGGTCTGAGCCCAGGCTGTCGTTCCGGGTGCGTGGGGAGGGCACTGCGATGGCTGGCACAGTAGAAGAGTGCCTGGAGATCCAGCTGCTGGAGATGGAAATGCTCCTGACGATGTACCCCAAAAAGGGGGAAATGAATGTGGATGAGGATGCCGTGCCCAGCGTGCGGCGCTACCTGAGAAACACCAGTGGAGCTCTGCCCCCGCAGCTCCAGTTTTCCATCAGCCTTGATGTAGGGGAGGCAAAGGTGAGAAATTCCATGTAATGGGTTCCTTTTTGTTGTTTCCTTTACTCTTAGTGCGGACACTTAAAAACCGCCCCCCAAAAAAGTGGGAGACTCTTCCCCTCTTCTTCCCCATTTCTATTTGCTGTTTCAAAATTCAACAGCAACAGAATCACTGGATCACAGAATGTCAGGGGTTGGAAGGGACCTAGAAGATCATCTAGTCCAACCCCCTGCCAGAGCAGGGGCACCTAGACAAGCTTCTTTTTTTTTTTTTTAAAGGGTTTTTTTTTGGTTTTGGGGGTTTTTTTTGAGCAAGAAAGGCAAAGGAGTTACTGATGGGAATGGACAACTGACAGCAGCAGCATGCACAGTGTCCACGAGAGCTTTGTTAAATTTATCTCAATTATTCCTGACTCTGGTTTGTAGGAGATCAGGCAAAATAATCTAGAGGTTATCCCAGTCTAAAATGCACATCACTCTTTTTATCTCCAGTGATCCTGAGAATGCTGCCTCTGTTAGAGTGAATACTTGCTTAAAATAGTAATAATAATGCTCAGAATGGTTTGGGTTGGAAGAGACCTTAAAGATCACCTGGTTCCAAAGGCCTTGCCACATAGCTCTATACACAATATATGTTAGTTTCTCTCTGTAGTAACACTGAGAAGATCCACTAGAAATATCCCCAGAGGGATTTTCTTGATTTCTTTCAAGCCACAGCAGTATTTCCATTATTTCTGAAAACAACAAGATAACATTAGCTATGTTGGGAAAGTCCCAGCATGGTGCAAGAAAAGAGTGGACAAAAGGAGAAGGGAAGAAGTCATTCCAGTCTTTAGGATGTTGTAATCTTATATTACATCTCATAATCAGCCTTGGATGGGGAAAAAGAGTCTGGCATGTCCTTCAGTAGCTGCAGAATTCATTTTCTCTGTGCATTTTCTGTCTTGAAGGTAAAAGTGGAGCTGCAGGTGCTGCTCCCTCACAGGTATCCTCACGTGGCTCCTCAGCTTTTTGCCAGATCAGACGCCCTGCGGAGACACCAACAGTCTGAGCTCAACACTGGCCTTGCTGCTCACATCAGCTCTTTGGATTCAGGTGAAATGTGCATACACGAAGCTGTGCAGTGGGTGAAAGACAACACCCTGCCTTACCTGGAAGGTCAGCTCTCTCCTGAGACTGCTTCAGAAGTGGTGGTTAAAGAAACACTGCAGCGCCTGTGGATTTACAGCCATCATATCTACAGGCAGGAGCTGAGGAGGAAGATCTTTGACACTGCAAAGAAGTTAAAGCTCACTGGATTCTGCCTGGCAGGGAAACCTGGTGTCATTTGTGTGGAGGGGCCCCAAGAGCACTGTGAGGAGTTCTGGCGTGTTGTGAGGTACCCCAGTTGGAAGCACATCTCCTGCAAGCACGTGGAGACTGCAGAGGGGAGTGGTGATCATCTGCGTCTCTTCCCTGCCTTTGAAGACCTGCAGCTTCAGGCACATGGTGACTATGGCCTGAGGAATGACTATCACATGGACCTTGGCCAGTTCCTAGAATTCCTGAAACAACATCGAAGTGAACACGTTTTCCAGATTTTATTTGGTGTCAAAGGAAAACTTTCAGACAAATAAGAGAAATTATATAAGGAGTTCTGATTTTGGACAGCAAGAGGTGTCACTCACACTGAAATACTGTGACATAGCTGCTGGGGAAAGGGGAGCTCTAGCTGGGTCTGTTGAGCTTGGAGGAGGATGAGGGGCCTATCAGTGCTTACAAATATCCAGAGTGTAGGTGTCAGGAAGATGTTTCAGTAAGAAAAAGATTAGTCAAAATATAGTGTAGGATATCTCAGTTAAACAAACAAACAAAAAGAATCCAAAGAATCAACACAAAAAGAAACCAACAAAAACAATCCAAAGAATCAAAGAACACAAATATATTTCTCAGATTAATTTTTATTTTCTGATGTAGAATGACTATGATTTCTTGATCTGAGTTTCTAACCAAATATTACCATTTAGAAAAAGTTTTCTGCGTCTTAAAAAATTAGCTATTCTTAGGCTTTTCTAGGCAGAAATGTTCTGAGTATTTTAATGCTTTTCAACTGCTGCTGGTTTGTTCCTTCTTCATTCCATATTTACAGTTTCACTTTCATGGCTTCTTCAGGCCAGGGATAGGAGTCAGCCACAAAGCTGTTATAGTCAGTGCTGTAAACCTGAGAGCGAATGAAGGCTTCTAGGTCCTTGGGCTGAGGGTAGGTGGAGGCAGTGTTACTCCTGTAGGCTTCTTCTGCAATCTGGAAAGATGAATGAAAAGCCTAATTGGTGATGATAAACTATTCAAAGTACATTTAACAGGATTTAAAAGGATGAATTAGGTCAAAATCAAGGCAAGATTTTCATTTCTCTGATGCTGAGTCAAGAGGATCACAGGGTGTCAGGGGTTGGACGGGACCATGGAGATCCTGGAGTCCAGAGGGTTACTCTGAAGTCCAACCTTGTTTGACCAGCTCGTGTGAAGATGTGCTTGCTGATCAGATGCTCCATTATGTAGAAAGAATGTGAAGCAGAGAGGCCACAAAAGCCTGGCATGACTTACCCTCACAGCAATTTTCACTGACACATCCTGAATGGTAACTAAGGGAGGGTACAGACGACCTTCCTGCAAATTCTCCTCTGAGACTTGCTGAGCTATTACCTACAAATAAAGCAGATATATTTACCTTGAAATGCAGATGCATCAGTAGCTTTATTAGCCAGTGATTTAGTCTGAAGCAGAGAAATGGCTCTGCTTTGGCAAATCACCTAGGCAGTGCTTTTTACAACCAATCATCATTAGGTGTAGCCACACAAGAGCTAGAAATGTAGCTACTGCTCCAATCTGAGGTCTCTCTCTAAAATCCATGGGTTTGCTGCTTTAAAGTCTGCAGCATCTCGAGTCCTTCCATTTTAAATGGAAATACTAACCACTCTTTCCAAACCCACACAAACCTATTTGCAATTCATCCATTTAAAAAAAAAGCAAAACTTTCCCAAAAAAGAAGAGTCAATAAAGAACTGCTACCTCAAGAGATCATTTAAAAGCTTCCTGGCAATCTCTGATACTATTTTACATCCCTGTTACATGTCTTTGTGTGATTAAGTTTTATTCAGACTTTTCTTTCTGACTTTCCAGTAGCCTGCCAACTTGAAACATTATTCACTCCACAGATGTGTCACCTTTCATCCATCAGCATTCTATAGACAGGGACCATTTTACTCAAACCAAAATGAAACAACTTCTAGAATGAAATGGGGCAGCTGTTTTAACACAGTAGTTTAGAGCAGCAAGAGAGGGTCACTGTATCCAACTGAAATTACAGGGAAGGATTTAAAGAGCTTATAATTATCCCAAGACTTCAAAGATGGATCATGTTTAAAAATCACTTGAAACAGAACTTGTAAAAAGCATATCTTGCAAAGAGTGACCTTGCACAGAAAGCAGTGTTTTTTTTAATGTGAGACAATGCTTAACTCTTTTGTTTCATGGTTCATTATTAGCAAGTTACTAAACGAAGGTACTTAAATAACTTTTTAATACAATACCTCAGCAGTTGTGAGGAACACGTCCTCACCAATGTGCTTCAGTCCACATGAAATAACACCAAGGGCAACTCCTGGGAACACATAGGAATTGTTACCCTGTCCAGGATAGAGAGTCTGTCCACTTGGAAGAGTGACAGGGTCGAAGGGACTCCCACTGGCAAAGATGGCACGTCCCTAAATTGTAACCAGTCAGAGAAAGCATCATGTTAGTCACTGTTCCACACATCCTTTTACACTGCAGAAGCTGGGATACATCTGTTTGCTTAGCCTAGGTGCCCCTGCTCTGGCAGTGGTTGGACTAGATGATCTTCTAGGTCCCTTCCAACCCCTGACACTCTGTGATAAGGATGCTGCAGGTCTGATGGAGTCTCACTGTTTCTCTGTGTGAGGAGCACTTTGATGGAGCAGGTGCTGGCAGCAGCAAGTGCCATTCAAGGGTGGCAGAAGAGGCACCTCTGAGGTGCCTCACCTGGAGCACTTCTATCCAGGCTCCACCCAGGTCACTCCTGATGCACAGGGAGAAAGCAGCAATGACTAGTGAGGGGAGTCACAGTGCACAGGCTGTCTGCAGCCCAAAGATCTCAGGCTTTGCTGTGGAGGGAACACACTTGAGTTTAAGCAGTAAGTGGGGAAGAAAAGCCAGCCTTTATTTGTGCTAGCACTGTTGCAGTGAAAAATGTCACCATGAAACACTTCAGAGGTGCTGTGTGTCAGAAATATCTATGCCTGTTTCAGAGCACTGCAAACGTGCAGTTTCAAACATGAGACTGCTGCTGCTCAGCTCTCCAGAGGAATATTCTGGTTGTCATGCAGTGTTACCATGGATGGGTTATTATATGTTTCAGTGACAGATCCAATGCTTCAGTTCATCTTTTGCTCTGCCTACCAGATGTCATTACCCACTATGAGCAGCCCTTCCTGCACTGTGCTGTGTGCTGTGCAGCAGGGAACAGGCAGGCTACATCTGGCTTTTAAACACTGCAAAGCTGTCACTCAAACTACCCTGTGGTTGACAAGAAATCCAAACACAATCCACTGTGAAACCAGCCAGTTCCAATTCTAGACTGAATTACAGGATGAGTTCATTAGCACTTCAAAAATGCAGCAATAAGCAAAGTTCTCTTGATTTTCACCTCTATTTTCATAATAGATCACAGTAAAAAGAGTGAATCCCATTTCTCAATAAAGAATTGTTTTAAAGATTCTGTCTCTTGTATTGAAGCATTTTCTTACCCTAAAGACTATATCTAAAATCTCAAATGAAAAGCATGCCACTGTGTATACACACAGCAGGACAATTCAAAACAGGCATAAGGCTTTAATGACTGATGGTTACTAATGCTTTGGTTATAACACAGACTGTGAGTCATGCCTGACACCAACACAAGCTATTAAATATTTTTATGAGAGTGCAAGCACTGAAATGTTCTTACTAAAATTTGAACATGTTTATTTTATTTTACCTACACATAGAGACACAGTTAGTACTTGCTACTCCACCTTCTGTCTTCCTCCCTTTTAACATTTCATTTCAGATTTTCTTTTCATTATGTATGCTGGAGAGAAGTGAATCTTGGATTACCTCTGTGTATTTGTAGCACTGCTCAGCAGTGCATTCTGCTTTGCTGGTCGGATTGCTGAGAGCAAAAATAATGGGACGTTTGTTTAAAGCAGCCATGTCCTGAAGAATTTGTTTAGTAAAAGCACCACCAATTGCAGCAACTCCTAAAGAAGAGGAACACACAAGCAGACAAATGCAATCAGCTCAAAGTGAGATGCCTAGCAGATTTTATTTTTTTTTTCTGACAAGTCTCTGCCTTCTACAGCTCATCATTCTGTCATCTCCAGCCTCAATGCACAACCCCAAGTCTGACACCAAGGCTTCCCTGACAGCAATATTTATTTTAATACCTCCCTTTCCATCCCACTAAGGTGCTTTTCAATTCTCTATATTATGCTCACAACCAAAAAGGAGTTTTCTCAGTCTAAATTTGAGGTTATTCTATGATACCATCAACATGAAATCAGAAGTCATTTAGGAGGTGATCAATTTCTCCATCAGATGTTTAAACCAACTCTTCAACAAAGTTGAAGAACTTGATCTTGTCTTCAGACAAAGCCACATCCCCATTTTTTTTCCTTAACAACGAATAAGGTCATTTCTTCAAAGTAAAAATAAAATAAAACTTAAAATTACCTATTAGCACAGTTGGTTTTATAACTTTAACAACATCTTCTAGATTTTTCATTTCATCATGAGCATGGGCAAAACGTTGTTTCTCAGATGTTAATGAGGCACGCCCCTGGGGAAGGAAAAAAAAAGAGAAAAAGATATTTGTTATAACTGGGTAACCAGTTTACAAACTGTCTGGTTTAACATGTCCTGTTTTCATTTCTACTTCTGCATCACCAATCTCACATTAGAAGTCTGCCTTCTCTCAGCAGTCCAGCAGATGTCCCCCCCAGCCTACACACACGGTTTAGATGCATCTCAGTTGAAAGCAGAAACTTCCCTTAACATTTGCAGGGAATAAAGACGAAGTTTTCAGTCACCAAATTAAAAAAATTCACTTGTGACTTCCTTATATCCACCTTCCAGTACCTGAAGGGAGCTATAAAAGCCTGGAGAGGGCAAGTTTTCAAAGGTCTGTAGTGAAAGGCCAAGGGCAATGGTTTTAAATGAGAAAGGAGTGGATTGAGATGAGAACTAAGGCAGAAGTTCTTTCTCAGCAGAGTGGTGGGCACTGAACAGGCTCCCCAGGGAGCTGGTTGATGCCCCATCCCTGGAGATACCCAAGGTGGAGCTTGACAAGGTTCTGATATCACTCATTTAATTAACTAGAAAGGAGTACTCAAATAGTAAGCTGGATGTGATCCACTGCAAGTGTTTCCAGGCCACTGGCTAGTGCTAGCCAGATGTCAGCTTGGGTCAGATTCAGTTCTGCCCTATCTTAATTTCTGTCTTAATTTCACACAGGGTGTTCTACCTTTCTAAGATAAAACAAAAACAAAAATGAACTCCAAACCAAAACCAAAGCCCCGAAATTTGTAAATTTCTTTCTTTATCCAGCTTTGGTCTGCATTAGCTCGATCCATTAGTAAGAATGAATCACATCTCCAAGCAATTATTTTTATAGTATACTAACTAAGAATAAAACACTAAATTCTGTGGCTTAGCAAAAATAGCAACACCTATGCACATAGAGACTTTAGCTTGAAAAAATGCTTATGAAAGACATTCTGTGCTTAGGGGTTATTTTAAAATAGATTTTCGGATGCATAGTTGTTAAGTCAGTGATGCTAAAAGACCTCCCTTAAAACCTGTTAGAGATGTCAAGATCAGACAGTTGATTTGGTGACAAAACCCCAATAATTGACAGGATGCTGCTTTAGATAGTGGGTTTTTTTCTCCCCAGACTGACAAACTCTTAAGTTCTTCTCTCCACAAAGTAAGGAGGTGGTGCAAGAGCACGGCCAGCTTTCCTCTGTGCCCTGCCAACGAGGCAAACCATGTCCTGCAGGAAGGAACAATCCCATTTTGTGCTTGCTTAACCTCAGACTAAGGGGTTGCCAGTCCATTTAGCCCAGGCTCCCAGACATCCGCCCCTGGGTGCCTACGGCCCGAACAAGAAAGCCCAGTTTTTGTGTCAGCACATAGGAGAGGATGGAGCCAAAATGCAGCAGTCTGAGTGCTGGGTTTGTGTGGTTTTCTCTTTTGTCACCCTCCTGGCACTGGGAAGATGGAAAGCAGCTGGACTGGTCAGCACAGAGCTGCTCTGACTACAGGATCTTCCAGAAGTGCAGAGCCCATCCTCTGACATTTCCATTTCCAGCCCTGGCACAGGCAGCTTCTGTACTCCAGCTGTCTGCTGCTAGGAAATGGGCTGCAGAGGATCACAACAAGGCAGCATAAATCAGAAATGCTCTGGTCTTCTTAAATCTCCATAACCCTAAAACACTAGCATGGCACACAGCTCACTGATATTTCCCTGCTGCTTCTAATGGGAAAAGGAAAAAGTCTAAAATACTCCATACTAAGAATGTGAATGAGCTCTGGAGTTCTGTGTATGAAGCCCTGGGTCTTTTAAGTAGAAACATCTTCAGTCACATTCATCACCTAAGCCCAATGTTTTGCTTGTTTGCCATGATTGAAATTCATTCATTTAATGGAAGGGGCTCAAAAAATGATCAATCTAATTGCTGATCTGATGTGTCCCCAGCTGTGTCCAGATGGAGGTGTTAAGGCTCACCTAGTCCAGACCTGTAATATGTTTTCTGTGGTGTATAACAAGCACCTTTCCTGCATCAACTGGTACTCCTGAAATACAGAGTGCCTTTCATACTGAAATCTCCAGACAACTAAGAGACTTAGATGATCCTTCTACATCCCTTCCAACCCCTAACATTCTATGATACCTGTGCAGCAATTCCTAGGGGAAGACACAAAGTCACAATCTCTGTCAATAGAAGGAGGAAGGTAAAATTAGGAAAAGAAGTTTTATTATTATTATTATTATAAGTTTTTATTATTCTTCTTGCATTAACTTTCCAAATGTATT
>JAOEGS010015911.1:0-14175 GCA_025447755.1 Corythornis vintsioides | reverse complement strand
GCACCTAGACCAAGTCACCCAGGAACAGATCCAGGCAGGTCTGGAGTGTCTCCAGAGCAGGAGACTCCACAACCTCCAGGGAAACTATTTTATTTGGTTTTTTTCCTTCTTTTGATTTTGTTCTGCTTTTGTTCTCTCTTACTTTCATCAGAGCAAGAAAAATGACTATCAGGCATTTAAAACTACACTTGTTAAAATCAAGTTAGGTGGGAGGGTTGCCCCAGTAACCTGGACATAGTCCAACTGTGGTCGTTATGTCTTGCCTAACTAAATCCTTCCTGCAATTTCATGGTGTTCTTCCTGTCCTGCTGAACTCTGCCATGAAGAGCTGCTGTGATATGACACATTGAGCATCTGCCATGCTTTTGCCCAGAAGTGGCCATGCTGCAGTAGGAAATGAAGTGATTTATAATATGCATACACACAGATTTTTTTTAATTACAGTGACTTCTACTGAACGGGAGGAGTTACTTAGGAGCAGCACTTCTGAAAAAAAACCAACCCAACCAATCACAGGAACTAAAGACAAATTTAAAGGTCTGATTCTCTAGGTCCCTCTTTCAGATTATCTTTTCCAAACACATTCCTCTCTCTTACGAGGTGCTGAGAAGTGGTGGGTCCATGTGTTGATCTGCATTTATAGGATGATAACCTTCTTGCTGACCATTAATCCTCTCCATAAAGGCAGAAGTGTTCCAAAGCACTGAGCAGCTTCGTTGGTCAGGGGTTAAAACCAACATGAATGCACCTGCTAAGTATTTTCCCCAGATTGGTACAAACATGACATTTCTTCCCACACAGTTACATCATCAAGAGGCCAGAGATGGTAGCTTGTCCTGCAGCAGCTCCAATGGGCCAAGGTAAGCTGGCAACTGGAAAGGAGTGTGCCAGGCAAGTGTTTTGCAGCACTGCCTGGGGACTTCTAGTGGGTCTGGACACTTCAGCAATTAAGAGTATTTTCAAAAATAAAAAGCCATGCACATTCTCACAATGATGTCCAAAGATCAGCCTGGTGTTTAGCTGCTGGAAATAAAACTATTGTGGCAGTGGTAGTATAATTTGTCTGCTGACTTATTTTCCTAAAAATTTAGGTGGTCCTTGGCATGAAGAAAGTGGAGAAGCACTCTCATAATCTCACTGGAAAGGGGAAACTCAAAGGATGTGGATGATGCATAGTAGTTGCTTCTGGTTTTGAAGACTCAAGCATTTTTACACTTCAAAATCATAACATTATAGTGAGAAGAGGAACCTTATTATGAATATTTTTAAATCCCCATCTCAGAAATGTACTTGGAGCTGGAGCTGTGCCACGAAATATAGATGACTTTAAAACTCAGTGATAGGAAAACCCCCATTCTATTTGTTTCAGATCATCTGCATCCTCTGTTTGGTTACAGAGGGTAATAGAGACCATCTGTCTCCTTTCTTTGCAATAGCTGGATTTACACCTGTGTGTGGAGCTGTTTTCACTGACATAGTGCACACACCCACCCAAATGTGTGTTAAGAAAATGCATGTGCCAAGAATTTCCAACCTTTCTGACCTCACACGCCATGTATAAATTTCCTGATATGGCCAAGTACCACAGGATGCACATTTTGGTATGTTGAGGAAAGCAGGGAAATCCAGGAATTAATGGGAAAGGCCAATGATTCCATTTTGCTCCCACCAGTCTGTCCTAGCACTGGGCTGGGTCCTGGGGCAGCACAGGGATGCTGTTATTGGCAGCAGCATCTGGCAGTCTTTCCTACAGAGGGACACTGTCTGAATCTCTGTCCTTTTATAAGGTTTTATACAACTTTTATATCACCCACTCCTGTGTGGCAGTTGTGACACATGCACAAAATCTCACCAGCAATCCCAAGACCCTGTGAAAGGAACATGCTGGGCTAGGGGAGGAGGGAAAGAACTTGAGACAAACAGTGGAGAGGCTCACTTGAGCGTGTAAAAATGGCACTTGAGCCATGTAAAAAGAGTATCAAGATGTCAGCAGCCCTTGAAGAACAGGAGTTGATTTCTGCTGAAGAAAACCTCGTGCAGGTCAGTGCATTTCCTCATGGTTTCGCAGTGAAATTTCCCTTTTCTTGAATCACAGGGCTTTTAAAAACCTACATCAGTGATCAGCTGGCTCAGCTGGCTGCTGGACAGCAGGGTTGGTGCTGTTCAGACAAGAGCTCCAAGGGGAGCTATGTACCTCCCTCTGCCTCCATGGCAGGCAAGGGCTGGAGGTTTCCTAGCCAAAAAAATGGCAAGGTGGTTACTGAGAACTGTAAATCAAGTGCAGTGGGGAGATGACACAGTTATATTAAGCTGCAGCTCCCCCTTCTATGAATGCACCTTTTGATGAGATACTGTTACAGCAAAAGGCAGCCAAGCAGTACAGAACATTTCTTAACTCAGATTAAAAGCATTGTTTGAATTCTTGTGGCTAGACAATTTATCTTGTCGTTTAAAAGCAAAAGAAGGCATACTAAACAGGGAAGAAGCTCAAAGAGCCTGGGATGTCAGATTGAGAGACTACAGGGAATTTTTAGCTTGCCTACTGCAAATCAAGATCAGCCTTTTTACCTTTCCACAGTCTTTCTCCCTTTGTTATTTGTGGCTGCCACAAAATCTGATTTGAAGATTCTGTCAGATGTTAGAATTAGATAATGTGTCTAGAAAATGGTGCCTCGATGTGGATAAACAGAGCCATGAACAAAGTCTTTTCTGTTATGACACCTTTCAGCCAGTAAAACGTCAGGGGAAAAATAGGTTAAAAGCACATATTTATTATTTAAGACATAAAATGTTTATACAGTTGTTGTTATTTATTATGTATATGTATCTGTGTATCACTAGAGATACAGGTGTATTTGCATCTTGGACACAAGGGCTTTTTTTGCCCCTTACAAAGCAATCCAGGAAAGAACCAGAGCAGCAGATGGACAACACACAACACTCACATTGCCCCTTACCTAACAAGGGAGTGACACAAAGCTTTTCCTAAGACAGTGGTCTTGCAAAGCATACATCACGAGCTCCCCTAGGACTACCAAATACCAGGAGGATGTCCATCACAGAATGTGTTTTAGGAAAAAAAAAAAAAAAAAAAAGCAGTAACGTGGGATTTTCTGATGGCCAGCAGCATTTATTTGCATTGCATCAAAAACTTATCATTCCAAGCTCAGCAGAAGTGACTGCAGAAAATATCTGTGATGTTTTGGGGCCATGCTGTGATTTTATTTGCTTATTGCATGCTGTCAGGGAAAGGGCTGATTAAAAAACACTTGCTGAAGAAAAAGCAAAATGGTGATGTTCACACCTAAGTTGTCTGCCCCAGAGAAGAATAGAGCATGCAAAAAAACTTGGTGCTACCAATCTCAACAACACATCTCTCGTGACTGTTGTGCCCCAGGCAGTGGAGCAGTGGATGTTCAGAGTTAAACAGACAGTACAAATTCAAGGGCAAAATAATGTCTGAGTAAAAAAAGGAAGAAGCCACTTGTCTATAGCCATAGAAGCATCAGTCTCTCCACTGAAGAGGAGGCTTTGCCATGAATTGCTTCTCAGGTTCACCCAACCATGCACTTGACATGATGTCAAAAAGAATGATTTTCTTGATAGCAAATTGTTTACTGTCTGCATGTCAGTCTGTAACTACTTTGCTGTAATTTTACACAGGAAGAAACCATAATTTGAATTGCTGAGGTGTTAACCTCCTTTCATCTTCAGCCTGTTTTATGAAGGATCTATGTGCCAAATTTGACACCTTACAACTCTGCATGAGTAGAGACATCCTGGCAGCCACAGAACTCGTTCAATACCATGTATGATGTATAAATGCAAATCTTGGCCATGCCATTCTTCAGTCCCCACTGCAGTGTACCAGCAGCATGATGTGCCCAACCTCAGCAGGGCTCTAGGATGCAGCAGCAGTTTTGCAATTCCAGATGCCACAGTTTGCTTCAGCCCACTCTCAACTCTTTGGTGGGTGTTTTTAAACCTCTCCTGTTAGAACAGTAATGAGATTGTCTGATAGTTTTGTGAAGGTGAGTGTCTGATAGGTGTCTGAAAGAGAGGAAATGACAAAGCACCCAAGTTCTTGTTTTCACTGAGCAACCTTTGCAGTGAGTATGCTGGTTCATTTGTCTCAAAAACCCTCAAACTCAGGGTTTCACACTAAGTGCCAATGAGCAGACTGCTCTGCCTTGCATATTTGTGATTTAATCCAGCCCAGTGAGGAAAAAAAAAAACCCCAAACCAAACCAAAACTATCGAAGGTGTTAAAAAAAAAAGAGTAAAATCAGTGCGTGCAAACGGGCTTAATACATTTACAATGTTATTTAGTTCTAACAAAGAGCAGCAACCCCAGATGACCTCCTGGCTCCTGTCTCCACCCAAGTTCCTGGCCTCTGTTCAACGTCCTGGCAGAAGTTGCAGACATCCGCAACACGATGCCAAGTAGCTGTTTTGTCTGTAGATATGGAATAGAGATTAGCCGAGTGCTGCTGGGGAGCTGCTACTCATAAAGCAGCACCTCCAAACAGGGAGCTGTCATCCAATTCCCATCAACCAGCCTTTGTGTCCCTGCTGCCAAGAGCCTCCTTAAGACCTTGGTGGTTGGGTGAGAGAGAAAAAATTCAACTTCTTCAGCTCAGGGGACAGGGGAGCTGTTCCGTGTTGCCCTCCCCAGCCCATCAGGGTCCAGGCAACTCTTTCATGTGAATGATTAACTCTGTGGGATGGGGGCTCTGCTGCCTGCATGAGGGATGGGTGCAGGGCCCATTGCATCATACTTTTCTGGTGTGCTCAGCCATGGATGACTGATTTGCCTCCCGATTGCAAGCTAGCAAAGCTGACACTTGAATGGAAAAGAGAATGTAACCCTGTGCACATGGCTTGTTAACACATCCCCTGCGTGATCACTTTTAAAGAGAGGTCTGAACTGTGCCTGTAATGGGAAAGGCTTTTGTTTTCCTGAATTAGGCTTGAAAAGAAAAAAGAAAAGAAAAAAAAAGAAAAATTTCAGTTTGACTTGAAATACTTTCTTTTTTTCCCCTCCCTTTTTCCACCAGAGACAGGAAACGTTTCTTTCATGTGTTCAGAAATACAAATTATGATTGGCAGAACATTAGTGTGCAGAAAAAGAGCTTTTGAAACAGATCCTGGAGCAGCAATCAAGGCAGATTAAAAGTTAGGCCCTGCACCTAGCCAGCCAATCACCTTGAGTCACACCCTCCCTCCAGCTCTCTGGAGTTTGTATTTTTATCACAGAACTGGCTAGACCAGCAATTTCAGTAAAACACAAAGTGAGAAGGGAAAAATACTGAGCTCTCCTCCTCCTCATCGTAGTCTTCCTTTCTTTTCATCTTTCCCCTTCCTCTTTCTCTTTCTCCTTCCCCTTCCTTATGTATCAGTTTTAAAGAAAACATCACCTATTAAACATTTTGCATCAATTTTACAGAAAACATCAACTATTAAACATTTTGCTTCAGCATGTGTTTGAAGAATTTGGGGTTTTCCCTGATGACTGGATCCAATCATGGCATGAGAAGGGGAACCCTCTGAAATGCATCAGATACGCTTGGCAGAAACCTTGCTGTAATCATTAATGCTTTGTTCCTATGATCAAATAAACAATATCTCATAAGAAGAGGATAATAAAACACATTCAGTGTTGGCCACTGATTTGTAAATTCAGGAATGGCAGGTGCAAAACTCACTTTGCTCTTCAGCCTAAAAGCATAAGTAAACAGCACTGTAGTTTGAGGTCTAATCTAAGAACAGGAGAAACCCAGATGATATAACTAGGAGGTCATTCAGAGCAGCAAATGGGCAGAGCAGCTCTCTCTGCCCCCAGGCTACTTTGTCTCTGCCTCTGGAACAGGTTGGGATCCATCTGGCACTGAAGCTTCGTGTGGGATGATGCTCTGCATCTAAGTTTCCTCTGGGAATAATTAACCAAGGTCAATAGTGCTGGATCCTTGGATGGGAAACTGTCAAGGAAAGCACAAGCATTACTGGAAATGGTGCTGGTAACTCTGTACTTGGGAAACCATCTGGAGTCAGAGATGCACAGAGCCCTTTACACAGCACTAAGGACCTTCATGGAAGTATCATTCCTGATCATTAAGTTTAGTCTCACACTGCACAATATCTACACTGCGAGTCCCTGATGGCTTCTTTAGGCCTTGGAAACATTGCTGAGTTTTTGTGCCTTGCTTGCCCTTTCCCTGCCTCTTGCCTCTGTGTATTTAGTAGTGATTCAAGTAGGGCAAGTCCAGCATCACCACCCTCAGATGCTCTGTTTCTGACCCCCAGGCACTCCAACATCTCCTCTGCTTGCACCTCCCCTCAATAGGAACGTGGCTGGTTAAGCAGATCAACCCCCAGCACGGGCAGCTTTTGTGCAGGTTACTGGGTATTAGCTAAGGTGGACACAGCAGCTGTGAGGTGAGGTGAAAACACGTGCAATTCCATTTTTTTTCACAGCAGATCACTAAGTGGTAGTACATATGGGCCAAAGCTGCTCACTTCACTTTGGCTACGAGCAACTTCCAGCCTATTCCAAACAAGGACAGATAACAATCATGTGCTGTTGCACTTTTCACAGGCACAGGCTTTCGAGACTGTGCACAGCCCTCCCCTGCTGAACTCTTCCTTGGTGTAGTATCCACCACACACACTGCATTGCACACCAGGAGAACAACCATGGCTGCTGTGATTTTGCCCAAGAGACAGCAGGATTCTGTTTTTCAGAGAAGTTCTCTGTATCCAGTTTGTAAAATGCTTCTGAACCCTTTGAGAAGGATGATGCTGATAAATGATTTCTATCTGACCACTGTAACTCCTCTCCTCATTTTTCTGCTGCTCCCTGTGCAATTGAAAACCCTTCTTCCTTTCCTCTTTCCAAATGGGGATGGGCTGATTTTTTATTTTTTTTTTCAGCTAATAATGAAAATAACAAATGGGTATTGGAGTGCTTGAGAGCACTGATATGTTATGAAGATGAGAGGGTGAGAGAAGAGACCTTTGGGCTGTGACGAGCCCCAGATGTCCCATTCTGGATGTGTTGTTCAGCAAAGCTACTATGTCAAGCCTTTGTTTAAATTGGGTCCCACTACACAAGCCTATTTATTAGCATAACAAAGTTGCAATGGCCAAGGAAAGGAAAAATGACTTGCCTAATGGAAATGATTTGTGCAGCATAACCTGGTGGTACATAGGACTCTGTGGTGGTATTTGATGTCTCTCCCCATGCTGAAAGAGAGTCCCCACACAGGCGCCAGTAGGTCTGTAGAGCCATTGGTAGACAGCCAGGACATACCATTTAATGGCAGGACATCACTAAATATGCCTTTTTATTACTTTGTATTATTATGCTGCAGCTGACATAAATCACAAAGTTGTTTTTAGTGGGATTCGGTCACAAGCCCCAGAAGCAAGTGAGCTGGGGGCCTTGCTTCTCAATCTCCCTGTAAGCAACCTTCTGTGCTCTCTGCAAAGAGCAAAACTTTCACTTGAGGGTCAGCCTACGACCTTTTGCTCTTTCAATAGTTATTAAATGCATTAATAAATAAGTACATCTTGAACTCACAGGAGCAAGTTCTACAGCCCAAGTCTGCAGGCCAATGTGAACTGCAGAGTCCCAGACCAAACTTTATGGCTCACTACTGATTCTACATCATAACCTTGCTGACCCACGGCTAATATGTGCCAGAGGAGGAACAGAAGGGATCTGGTGGAGGCCAAGTATGTTTCAGCTTTCTTCTCTGATAGCTCCCCAGATCCCCTTTGAAACCAGGAAGGCTCTGCATGCTCACCTAAATAGTGAGCTGGAGAGGGAATTTGGCTCAGCCTCCCACAACCATCTAGGCAAAACATGAAGTCTTCAGGCATTCAGCACGAGAAGTTAAAAAAGGAGATGTAAAAATCTGTGCCTGGAACTTCATCAAACTGACAGATTGTAAGAACCCACTCCTAACTCTGTACATCAGCAAAGATGCAGCACAATTCATATCTGCTCAGATTAGTTCAGAGGGAGGAAGGTTGGCAGACCATGATTTAGAGAGTACTGTGGAAATATTGGCATTATTTGTGTAAAACACTCATTAGTTCCTTCCTGATACTTTTAAGATGCCTTTTAATTTCTTTTTGTCAGGTAAATGTTAACAAGAGGTTTATCATTAGTCACCTGCAGAATTTTGTAAGTTTATGTTATTCACATGAACAATGTGTGTTGCAAGACTCCTTTTTTTCACTATTTAGATACAAATTATTCAGAGCTTGATCTGTAGCTAACCTGAAGCCAAACTGAAATAGATAAGCTCCACCCCAAAAGGGAACCTCAAAAGCCTTCAGTTTAAGTCCAGTTAAAATGCAAATATCACCTTCTATTTGGATAATGTGTGTGGATCAGAGATGAGTTATTCTGTTTCAGTATTAAGAAGGAGCATTAAAAGCATGATGTTGAATTTGAGGAGGTCATGCAATTCATCCATTGCATAAGTAAAAATAAAAATCCTTATGGTGTGGTCTTTTCTCCAGTAAAGTTGTATCTCAGTGAAGCTTATTCTCACTGCATCAAGGAGCTAAAGGTGAGCTCAAAAGTAGATCTTACCATCTGATGACCAAATGTCAGAAAAGAGACAAATGACCACTCTTCCAAAACTCCAGCCCATACTTTGGGCACTCTTGTGAATAACACTTCTGCTTGTGACAAGAAATTAACTCTGTTATTTTGTAATCAAAGACTGGTTAATATCTTGCTTACTACTAAAGTGACCATTCCCAAGGAATTCCATGTGTTTCAACAGATAGCTCAGGTTCACCCTATAGGTATGAACAGCAGCAACAGCCACAGAATAAACAGAATATTCTTTCTAAATGAGAAGTCAGTGTGGAAGAGACTACTCCTGGTAGCATGGCAAAGAGAGGCAGCAACTCCAGGCCCAGCTGCTGAGTGGTTCTGCTGCAGATCTCTCTGCTTCAGAGGATGTGTCTGGGGTGATGAGTCCTCTGTACAGCCACAGCAGAAGGAAGCCATGAGGTGGAGGGAGGGGAGCTGGGGATGCACATGCAGACACTCCAGCTGCTCCCAAACATCAGCACTGGCAGAGAGCCTTCAAAAGGACAGAAATAACCAGCACTGGCTGCCAGCACTGGGCTCATAATTAGGCCTTGGCATCGTCCTGAGAAGAAGGAAAGTTCCCTCATTATCCTATAGCTCCAATTTTTTAATGTCTTCTTGCCACATCTTCTTTATAACCCTCTATGCAGGCACAGACACACAAACTTCTGATTTAATTTGGGATGTGGATTACAGAGAGATTCTGTCTATAAACATGTGCTCCCAGGCCTGTTTCCTCAGAGCACCGATTCCCCCCTCCTTCTTTTGCTGTGTCTGCCAGTGGAAAAAAATAGCAAACCCTATTTACAAATATTTTTGCCTCTTGGCCCTCTGCCTAATGTTGTGCAATCAAGGCTGTCGTCGTTCCACTAAACAATTGCCAAATGTTTTTGCATACATGCGTTGGCTTGCTTTTGAGGTCAGATATTCTTGTTCTACCACCAACTCCAAGGTGAATGCTCTAGACTTCAAACTTGTCAAAACATTTCTCCTTTGTTACTCCACAAAAATATACTATCCCAGCAACTATGATAAAATTCTTCCACTGAGATGTTCCCCTGCAAACACTTTTTCTGTCCCAGCCTCTCTTTTCGTGCTAGAAAATTCTCTGCTCACACTGGAGCAGTGTGACCCAAAGCCTTACACTTCTATCAGATGAGGTCAAAGAGGCTGTAGCTAGGGAGACCTCAAGGGAATTTGGGCACCCAATTCCCAAAACTGTGTCCTAGAAAAACATCTTCTTAGCTGGAGTCTGATCCCAGAGACAAATAATCTCCCATTTCTGCGTGTCCAAAGCCTGAGCAGCTTAGTGTCTGAGTTACAATCATGGAACAAAATATTTCTCCTTTTCCCTGAGGCTCTTGACCTAGTAACCAACATTGGAGCATATTTCTGGGATTCTCCTCTCTCCAAAAGATGGTGGAGGCTAACTCTTTAAAAGTGCAGAACGAAACAGCGGTCCACATTCACCTTCCTGCACTCTAGCTTTTTCCTTAGACCCTTGTTGGTTGAAGCACTGACCTAGAAAGGTGGCTACCTTCTTTCCCTTCTCTCCATCTGCAGGGACTCAGTCTCCTGGGATGCCCTTAAGGAGCATCTGCCATCCAGCTGGGGACCAGATATTCAGCCAGCCTCGTTCCTCAGCACTCCTGCTGAACACGGGCCAGCATTGCTCAGATGACTGGATTACATATGCCCTGTTTGAAGGATCACTGGCATAATGAATTCTTTATTTCTGCTTTTTCATGTTAGTGAAGAAGTCTCTTGGGTCTACTCTGTTCCTGTACAGAACATTTTGATCAGGAATTGATGCATTGGAGTCTGGTGAGCAAATAGTCCTACATGCTTTGACACATGTCATCAACACACACAGACCATGGATGGCCTCACCTTTCTGTTGTGCATCAGTTTGGGAGTCAGCCAAAATACAGACTGTAATTTTTTTGGGACAAATCCCCCCAAAAAAAAGATAAAGGAAAATTCTCAGATGTTTATTCACTCTCTTAGTTTCTGTACAGGTATATTCAAGCTTGTGTGTATGGTGTTCAGTTCCAAGTGTAAGGGTGAGAGAGTTTATTGTCATTTCAAGAGCAGCTGAAACAGTCAGTGATAAATGGATGTTGACAAGCAGTCAAAGAAAGCAAGTTTCATATCTGCAATTGCCAATGGTAGCCTGGGAAATGTGATTCTGAAATAACAAAAGAAAGATTTATGTCTCTCATGAAAACAGCTCCAACGTCAGATAGAGCATAACTTCCCAATCAAGATAAAAAAAAGTCAGGAACTCTCTCCAGAAATTGCCCAGTGAAAAATTCTGAGTAATCAATGCACTTGAGAAAATTGCTCATACGGTTTGCAAATAGGAAAAGAGGAAAAAATAACAGATTTGTGAATCACCAGCATTTTTGCATCTAGCTTTACTAGCAATGCAAGACAATATAATAAAGAATAGACAAACAGCTCTTTTCTGGACTGTTTTATCTGGGTAGGCATTTTCAAAATAGTAGCTACTATAAATACTAAACCTCTCTTGACACATCAAAGATCAATGTGGGCTGCCAGCTCTATCTATGTCATGAAAATGCCAGGCAGATCTGTTCTCAGAACCAAGGCTGTCCTCTGTCTTGCATGCCACAGCAATGGGGTTTGTAAGATTTTAAAGCAATACTTCCTGATATCTTTACAGCTTCCCCAAACACTGCAATGTTAAATCAGTTTAACTTCTATTTTTCATTGCTGTCTCATTATCTCCAGAGTGCTTAGAAAGCTGATGGGCAGCAGGAGATCAGTGACAGTTAAATCAAAGGCAGTGTAGGGAAAGACCTTGTACAACTCACTCTGCTCTGCTTCCCCTCTCAGCCTTTGGCTTTACCACTGAAACCATCAACATATTTGGTTTCCTGCAACACGTAAAGAAAATAAAATTAAGAATATTGTACTAGGAGGGGGGAGAAAAAAAAAATCCTGTTCTTTCTTTGGAGACATTCAAGGCCAGGCTTGATGAGGCAGGACCTAATTAGAGATATCCCTGCCTATTGCAGTGGGTTTGGACTAGATGACCTTTGGAAGTCCCTTCCAACCCAATCCAATTATTCTTTCAACTTTCCTGATCTGCCCCTGGCATTTTGCTGGGTAATTTCATTCTGTTTTCTTCTTTCCTACTCTTCACTGGGACTCCTTTACTGCCCCTCTCTTCCTCCCATTCCTCTGTCATGTTTTCCCTCCTCCAGGAAGGTTTTAGTGGAGGGGAGTCATTTGAGTGAGGGAACGTCTGCCCATGAATCTTGTGACCAGTTCAGACTGAGTTGTACTGAAGATGAGGCTTTATTATGGAAAATGACAACAAAAATAACTTTTTCTCATATTACTGACATTTTTTTTCAGAAGGATTGTCACTTCTAGAGTGAACTAAAGCCAGAATTTAGGCTTTGGCTATTGAAATGTTGTGACGAAAAATTGCCAAATTCGAATTTATTTTCAAGCCTTTAATTAAGAAAAAAAAAACCCACACTTCTTTTTTTTGTACCATTTTCTTTTCGTGTTTTGGTGGCAAGTGTTTTATATAGTAAAGTTGACCAGGCACTCTACAATTCTACTTTAATGCTGTGCTGTGTCCCTGAGCTGCAGTCAGCTGGGCAGCTCCATTTCACAACCAGCTAATAGCTGAGGATGGAAGCTCATAGATACAGCTACTGTGTGATCTGGATCATTAAAGATTATTTATTAATTAAATTTATTTATTTATTTATTATTATTATCTGTCATTTGGGACATATTATGATGTGTGTGTGGAGGGCAATGGAGGTTGGAAGTGATCTAGACCTGGAAAAAAAAAAAATAGTGTGAAAGGGTGGGAACAACATCCTGGACAAGACCAATGCTTAAGCTGTGGACAGATTCCCCAGACTTCACCCATTTTTTCAAGACACTGGTTCTTGGGAAGGTGGGATGCAGCTTTGCTGTAACCCCAAGGGATTTGTGAAGGGAGCCTTGAAGTGGTACACTGCCTGAGTCCAGGAAGCATAAGGATGTGGTGAGGATAGAGCAGGGGTCACTAGCAGCATGTTTTTAACAGCTGGTGATATTTAACAGTTCTTCAGTTAATGTGAACTGAACTGGCTCCAGCACAGTCCTCTTTACCCCAGTCTATCAGGAAGAGTGTTTGAATAGAGTTGGAGAGAGGTTACAGAGCTTTACCCCATTCTTAAGGCATTAAGTCACCTCCACTTCCAGTGAGAACAATTAGTCCAGTGTCATTTTGCAAAGAAATGAAATGCAGAGGATGAGCTGGCTGGTTGGCTTTAGTGCCCTGCAGCACTAAGTAATAAGACCTGGTGATGATGCCATGATGAGGTCAGCAGGAAGGTTAAATTCTACTTCTTGGATGTGATGGAGACATGGCCTGAGGTGCCTGCAGGATTTGGCAGCACCAATAAAAAAGTTAATGATGGAACTGGCAAAGTGGGTCTCCTGCTTCCTTTTCATTAGTTAAGGGCAGGTGGTCACAGTGGGGCAATTCAGGCCAAGCTACAAGAGTTAGCTACAGAATAAGGTTTGACTCTAATCCATGCTAAGAATGTCTGTGTTTCATTCACAGAGGGTATACAAGACCCAAGCAGGTTTTGCATGTATTCTGAAAAAATTATCCATCCTTGTCATCTCAGGGCTTTGTGGCATGATTTGGAAATATAATAAAAAGAGGCTTTGGGTGGCTCTGGGCTCCTGTGACTCTGAAGCAGCATTTAGACCCTGCTTGATTCCAGTGTACTGTCACTGAATCTATTTTTCTTAAGATAAATCTAAAGGACACAACATTTTCTCTTAAACTTGTCACTGATTAGTTAGAGACACAGTCCTGGAGCAGAGCTTAAACAGACAGGATGGTCAAGACTAAGATACTTAATAGTCCTCGTGGTTTTGCCTCCAGACTTTATCTTCACAGCCTGTCCCAGCATGGGTGTTAAGTCAGCACTCAGGATGTGCCCAGCATGGGAATTATCCAACGTAATTGCTCATGTTTGTTGCATTAAGAGGTAATTTGGCAGAAAATAAACCCCCTTAAGTTCCAGCTTGTCCTCAGATATGAGAGGGGCTTCTGAGTGATGTCCAGTTTGGCACTATGAGTCTGATAACACAGATACATTGATGAGAAGAAGGTTATCAGAAGTAGTCAGCATGGATTTCCCAAGGGAAAGTCATGCTTGACTAACCTGATAGCCTTCTATGATGTTGTAACTGGATGGATAGATGCAGGGAGACCACTGGATGTGTCTGTCTTGACCTGAGCAAGGCTTTTGACACTGTCTCCCATAACATCCTTGTGAACAAGCTCAGGCAGTGTGGGATAGAAGAGCAGATAGTGAGATGGATTAGTAACTGGTTGGACAATAGAATCCAGAGAGTGGTGGTCAATGATGCCCAGTCCAGCTGGAGAGCTGTAACCAGTGGAGTCCCCCAGGGATCAGTGCTGGGTCCAGTCCTGCTCAACATCTTTCTCAATGCCATTGGTGATGGAACAGAGCCTGCTCAGCAAGTTCACTGATGACACAAAGCTGGGGGGGTTT
>JAOEGS010015907.1:53236-75883 GCA_025447755.1 Corythornis vintsioides | reverse complement strand
TGGCTCCATCCTCCCTACACTGCCCTGAACATCTTGACAGACACTGCTGAGCTCCCCCCTCAGTCTCCTCTGCTCCATTATAAACCTGTATTGCAATCACATCTTATTTCTGAGGTTTTCATCATTGTTAAAGGAAAAACTTCAATTGCTGGCTGGAGTTTTTATGGTTTTTGCAGCATCTTTAAAAGCATCTAAGCTATATATATAATATATATTATCCAAGTAGAGCAGCACAGACTTGCACTTTTTTTCTTATCAGTCATACTTGATGCTTTGCTATCAATTTATGAAAATATTTCATAAGAGCTCACCATTACCCACTTTTATTTCTGCATCTAAATGGAATATAAATTGTACACTTAAAACAAACACTGAGGCTTTTAGCAGTTCCTAGTTGCTGACAAGGGAAAAACTGCAGTCAAGACCAACTCCAGAAGCTTTCTACTAATAGAGTAATATGCTGTGTAACCTTGTCCTTTTTTGAAGTGTTTTAAAGAAAAGTGTTTTAAAGGAATTTTCAGTACAAAACACTGACTTGAAGTGATATCTGCATTGAGAATAAGTATTTTAATGAGGAATGTGTTTTTGTTTTCAATTGTTATACATGTACATAGGTGAGCACTCTTTATTTAAAGTGATATTAAGAAAAAAAAAGATCATTAATGGCTTTTGGGGATTTGTTCCCCAAAACATCACCAGGGCCTATTCATCTTATTTCTCTGTATGTATATAACTTCACAGTGAACTTTAAATACTGTTTTATTTTTTTAACAACTTAGAATTTGTATATTTATCACCTAACATCTAGTAATTTTTTAATTTTGGAAAAACAAGCTTAGCTTCTCACAAGCTTATTCAGTCAAAACACAGATTTTTGGTAACTCTGTGAAGAATTAACTGATATTGCCTCTATATCTCTGAAAACTGTAACTAGTGCCCTGATTTACAATCTGCATTGTTTTCATATTTCTAACTTCCTGTATAAAGCGTGTGAAGTGTTTTAATTTGAATATATCCCAGAATGAGAGTGGTTACCAAGCCAGCCACTTAGTTTTGTGGCTTAAACATAGAACTGGAAGACTAGGGAGTGACTATCAAAACAGCCTAAGGCAGCTGAAGAGCCCTCTGAAGACCAGAGGTGTGCTCAATCTATGGCCTTTGGCCCTTTTTTTTTTTTATATAATATATATAAAGCAGTGTTTTCCTGCAACCTTTGGCACCTGGAAATCATGTGAGGACTACTTGTGTGGTTTTCCTAGTCTGTGGGTGTGGAAGTAAAGCAAGGAAGCCTCTTATTGGAGAGGAAAAGAAATAAATGTGTGAGTAGATGTGACACAAGGAATGTGCTTCAGGCTGTTTGTTCTGCTTAATTAGAAACTAATGCAGCAGATCAGGTGCCAGGCAAGTAGTCCCATACCAGTGCTCTCAAAAGACTGAAAGTTCAAGTACCTTGAATAACATTTTACTTGAGAATAAAGATTCTTGCACCATTCCCTTTGATTCCAGGTCTTTATGTAAGATCTGCAAGATCTTTCATTCTTTCCTAGAAGACTTGTTATTTAATTCACAAATTCTGGTTCTGTAGACACTAACATTGCAGTACAAGCTTTTTGTGTTGTGGGATCTGTGTATATATGTTTTCTTGATGGATTGTTCTCTCCTTTTTTGTTTTTATTTTTTCTTTTTCTCTGAGCTTCTGAATTAAAACTGGTTGGAGATGGTGGGTGTGATTCTGCCTTGTGGGGGTAGGACTAAGCAGCCTCCAAACTGGCCACAGCTTGAGTGTTGTGTCCAGTTCTGGGCACCTCAATCCAAGAGAGATCTGGAGGTGCTGGAGCAAATGCAGAGGAGACAACAAAGCTGGTGAAGGTTTTGGAGAATAAATCTTATGAAGAGGATTGAAGGAGCTGGGGCTGTTTAGTTTGGGGAAGAGGAGGCTGAGGGGAGACCTCATCACTCTACAACTACCTGACAGGACATTGTGGAGTTGGTGCTGGTCTCTCCTCACAGGTGATAGAACAAGAGGGGATGGATTCAAACTGCACCAGGGTGGGTTTAGACTGGGCATTAGGGAAAAAGTGTTCACAGAAGAAATTCACTGGAATAGGCAGCCCAGATAGACCTGGATGTTCCATCCCTGGATGTGTTTAAGGGACATTTGAGTGTGGTTTTGAGGGAATGGCTTAGAGGTGAAGTTTGTAGAGTAGGGTTAATGGGTGGACATGGTGACCCCAGGGGTCTTTTTCCACCTGAGTTAATTTCTGATATGATGGTCATTGAAGCAACAGGATCAGACTGGCAATAAGTAATAGTAATTGTGTTGGGCTTGAAAATGTTAGTATTGCCTTAACAACCCCTGTTTTTAGTGTGTTATGGTTAAAGGAGAACAACTCCAAGGAGTCACTATAGTTCTGCCCTGTTCATCCCTGGGTACCAGTGGAGGTGTGACTGCTCTGTCTCATTTCACACTTCTTGTGCTGAATTACATAGCACACAGCTGCTGCTCACTGGTTCTCTTCTCTGCATTTCATACATTGGAGAGCTTGTTTTCTCTTCATGAACTTCATCTGTATCCCAGCTTCAAGAAATTGCAGATGCTTCTGGAAAATATTGATTACCTGGTTGAAATATCTTGAGTAGCAGAACACTCTTCAGTATGAATGAGCTGAGGGTGTAGCAGAGCAAGCAGGGCATGGGCATGCTTCTACTGATCCAGCCACTGAGCATTTCTGCTAAGTCGTTGGCCAAAAAGGGATAGTTTGTAGGAACTGGATTGCAACCAGAGTGGAGACTCCCTGCAGCTGGTTCTCTATCCCACTAGATGGAGCCGGTGATGTGACAAACAGGGTCTGTCAGCCAGCAGCAGAACCTGGACAGCAGAGAATTGAAGCAACTTCACTGTGTTGTATGATCCAAAACAGGCAGGGTGCAGCTGGGTGCAGTGAATTGTCAGGTAATACTTAGCAATTCTACAAGGAAGGAAGCCAACTGGTAACTGCAGGAATGTGGAGTGAAAACAAGCTTTGTTTTATGTGCCTCTAATAAAAACAGTATTTAAACTTAAGTCTTGATAAGCTTTCTTTGGTTAAAAATGTCTCCAACTTACTAGTCTCCTGGGGTTTATGTACATAGTGTAAAGGGTGCAGAGTAGTTTGAGATTTGAAACAACCACCCTTCCCTTTGCCAGCAAATACAGAATGGAAAGGCTGTGTGCTTGACCTTTTTACCCTGATTCCCACCTCAGTTTGCTCTCTGAGTGGGCAGCACCTGCAGGAGCAGTGTGGAATTAACCTGCAGGCAGTCAGAGCTGAACAGATGGTGGTGGGCTGCTGGAGGGCAGCAATCTGAATTATGGTGGTGAAGGAGGCAACCATCACCATTCTCCTACTTTGCAGTCATCTGCACTGAGCTTGTACTTGTTTCCCAAGCATAAGTTTCCTTTCTCCCAGTTCTGTCATATCCCAGCACTTTTTTCTTTCCTTTTGCTTTTTAGTTTGTTTTGGTCTCCACTGCCTTTTCTGAAGTTGTTAGTGTGGGAGGCACTTGCACTTTTGTGCTCCTGCCCAGTCTGATAGTGGGTAACATTTCTCACTTCTCACTGCAGGTAGAGGATGGAGTATTGGCTGTTTAAAGCAGATGAAGGGTGTTTTTCTACAGAATAATCAGAAATAAATCAGTTTCACACTATTGACTGACTGCTTGCATTCACATACAGTTAATATATGAGGCTACTGTGGTTTTTGTAATGCAGATAAAAGTACTTTTTCCTCAGCATTTTAAATAAGCAGTGTCTTGAAAGTCTTGTTTTGTGCATGGTACAAGACTATGCATCTGCTGATGTAAAATAAAACTCGAGCAGTGTGGAATGAAACTTAAACTTTGGATTTCTAGAAACTGATGTGCTTTGTCTTGTGGTTTAATTTGGAAATGCACTGTACCAGCTTCAGCATTATTGTTCCTTTCACTTCTGCCTGAAGGTCTGTGTCAGCTGTGCCCGTGAAGTTGGTTGATCAGGTATAATTACCCTGGCAGGGTGTGTCAGCAATGTGGTGAATTTTATTGCAGCTTCTTCAGTCAGCTTTCTGCTCTAATGAGGTAGGACGTATGGCCCAAACTGAACAAGTTATGGGGGGCAGGGAAGAAAGGGGTATAAAGGAGTGTATGCTCACACATTAAGCATGTACAAGGTACTACACCAGTTTAAATATAAATATCTCAAAGAGAGATCCTGAAGAGGGGAGAGTGGTGGGGGAGAAAAAGTGGGAAAACTTGAGTATGTTGGGACATAAACTTTCACCTCACTGGAGAATATGTAGAAATGCCTTTTTTACACAATTCACTATTTGAAAGGCTTTTTACAATAAAATAATGTTATGTGAAGACGGACAGCTTTTTTTTTAGCAATTTACAAATTGGCTCGAAGTCAACATGTGAAGACTTGTATCTAGTTATGTAAATTACTTTCTTGCTCTATTAAGTTCTACACTTTTAAATTCAGTGTTCTATATTTCTTATTTTAGCAGATGGAGATATTTCTGCAAATAGGGATAACATTCTGTACAGTAACTATGCAGATATAGAAGTCTAGTGGAAAAAAAACTATTCAGGTTGTTTCTTTAATGCACAAAAAAATCTAGCAATTCTAAAAATTTAAACATGTTTTTCTTGGAAATACTCTATCCTGTGGCTATAGAAGTTTCTTTTATTTTTAGTCTTAGTATTTAATGAAAGACTCCATAAATACTCCAAATATGTGACAATTTGTGGTGTTTCTGCTCATCTAACTGAGTCCTAGTTTGTGGCTCAGCATCACATGGCAGTTTAATAAGGAAAGTAAAAGCTGTGCATGAAGAAAGTGATTCACTGCTGCCCATCAGCAGGCAGGTGTCCAGCCCATCATGGAAAGCAGAGGTGGTTTGGGAAACACACCTGGTGGTGTGCCCACACAGATCACATCAGCTTGGAAAGCTGCCTGCTGCTGAACTGTGCCTGTCACTGATTCATATGAATGGAAATGTTTTTCATTTAAGTATTGAATATTTCATATTGTCATTAGTCTGAAATAAATTCAGAGATTACATGTGAACATTATTGTCTGGCCTCAGGTTTGTCTGTTATTCCGTTGCCTGATTTGTTACCTTATTGCTTAAATATTAGATTTCTCTAAGTTATTTCAGAGAAAAAGTACAAATTAATGAAATAGGCTCTGGGAAAAGATGAAACTTTTCATTTCCAGAAGAAAACCACCTAATTCACAAGTTGCTATGATCTTTCTGATAACATTTTTGGTTAAAATATTAAATATTCAGATAAAATATTCTCAGGTCCAGAGAAGGGCAACAAAGCTGCTGAAGGGTCTTGTCAATGTGTGTTCAGTTGCTTGCACTGCCTTCAACTAACTTCATGCTTTTCAATTTGACTATCAAAAGTGCTAAAACAGAATCTGTTGTTTGAGGTCTCCCCATGTTGGTTTGGGTTATTTTTATGTGACAGAATTTAAGTGCTCAAATTTTGGCCTTTGACTATCAAACACAGGCTGACTAAGGCAGCTAGGAGACACTTGTAAAGACTAGAGGTGTGTTCAATCTATGGCCTTTGGCCCTTTTATTTTTTAAATATATAAAAATCAGTATTTTGCTGCAAGCTTTGGCAAAATAACCTCCTTTCAGGTAGCTGTAGAGACAGATGAGTTCTCCCCTGAGCCTTGTTTTCTCCAGGCTGAACAACCTCAGTTCCCTCAGCTGCTCCTTCTCAGACTTGTGCACTAGACCCTTCACTGCCTTTGGCCTTCTCTTCTTCTTGGGCCTGTACCCCAAAAAAAGGAATTTTTGGGGTATAGGTTTCTCCTGGTATACTACTTCATGTGAAACTTGATTAACATCTTGAGGCAAATGGCCTGAAAAACTACCCTAGAGCCCTGAAAAAGTAGAAGAAATTGCATGGGACTTTACTATGGATCTACAGATGCTGTAAGGACAGGCTGAGGATTATCTGTAGTATTTCACAGGGCAAAATAAAAAAGCAGGTAAACAGGTTGATAGTTTTTGATTAAACATCTTTTTAAGATGTTTGCTGTGATCAGCTTGACAGCCTGTTCTTACCTGATGTAGTAATTTCAACATAAAAATGCCATGTGGGAAATGATGTGCTGCTTTCAGTGAGTAACTGTTAAAATTAGACTTCAGAGGTCAATAGATCTGTCATGGTAGCACTTAAACTACCAGTCATAGTGATCACTTGGTCTAAAAGGTCATGCAGTGAACAGCTGGTGGTCTGACTTGGGATTTTGAACAGGACAGATTAAAAGCACAGGTGGCTACCCAAAATATAGACAGTGCTTCTACTGGTAAGGGGGAGGCTTCTTACAGCAAAGCTGGGGAGCTGTGAAAGTGTCTTGGGATTTCTGCATGCCAGTTCAACAGAATGCAGGCTCTCTGAAGGAATTCTGCTTGTTTTCTTTCTCTGGCCATGGGTGAAGGATGCTTGCACCCTGACAGGGCTTTCCTGCTTCTCCTGCCCCCATAGCTGCAGCTGAGTAGGTTAGAGGTGGGTGGGCAGCTGCTGACCATTCCATGCTGTGTGGTGATGTGCTCAGCAAGAAATGCTCCAGAAAAGGAGAGAAGAAAGCTTGTTCTTGGTTATGTGTTGCCTTCCAAAGCAAGTGCTGTGTGTGCTGAAGCCTGTCTTTTCCAGGGAGTGTCTGGGCACCTGCCTGCTTACAGGCAGCAGTGAGAAATCCTTTGGGGTGTGTTTGCTTTGGTTTGGTTTTCTGTGGGGTAATTTTGTTGCTGGTTTGTTGTTTGGTTTTGTTTTTTTTTTTTCCCCTTTGCTCATGTGTGATTTTTGTTTCACTTAGTAAAACTATTCCAAGTCTTCTCACCTTCCTTCTCTTTTCCCCCTTCCTGCAGGAGAGTGAGCAAGCAGACCTGGGCATATTTAACTGGAATCATCCTGATAGTTCTAAGCTAAAGATCAGGAGAGGGAGGCATAAAATTCTTTTCTAGCCCCCAGGAAAGCATTCATATGCTATATTAACACTGAAACACAAACTGCTGCAGTTGTGTGAGTGGTCTAGGTGCACATTTGTAGTGCAGTGGTGGAAAATAATTGCTCACAATATTTTCTGACACTTCACTGTGCCTGCTTGCTGTTGATGGTTAATTATTTTATCTCTGAGCTCCTTAGAGCTCAGAACTAGATGGGCTTCAAAGCAGTGCCTTTAACAGTGGTGCTGCACAGAGCTGGAATAAAACTATATAAATGTGTTTAATTTGAGACTGTAGTAACTTCAAATCAAACATCCCAAGTGTCTCTGTGGGAGTTCAGGCCAAGGTACTTTATTTCTGTCTCAGCATGCCAATAGAGCTGAGAAACAATGCTGTGCTTCATCAATCAGCATAGTTCTGAGAGGTAATTCACTGAGCTGTGAATGGCAAATCATATTGTAGTGTTAGGAATCAGAATATGTTCAGTTTTCCACTGTTGTTAGTCAGGGGTGTTTGCATCAGTTGGTTTTGCAGATCTCTGTGCAGTCATCCCACCAGAGCCTGCGTGCTACTCCTGGGAAGTCTGTGCTCTGTGAGGTATTAAAGGATTTATTGCATTGATACAGGATGGCCCTGCATTTAATTTCAGGTTAAGTACAGATGCATGTCTTAGGAAGCTTTTAAGTGGAGAGGGACAACTGATTTCTTCTAATGCTTGTATCTGATGCATAGCTGGATTATTCAAGATGTAAGCAAAATTTTGTTGTTACTAATAAGCTAACTTTAGAAGGTTTGCTTGGTTGGTGTGGGTTTTTTTGGTTGATTTTTTTTTTTTGTTGGGGTGTAAGGAAAGGGTGGTAGACACAACAAATGTCTTCCTAGGTTACTGTGGCTAAATCAAATGTTATATGACATCACTTACAAATAGAAAGTCATAATAAAATTGCTACCAATGGAGATGGTTAGAAGTAGTTTGTATCCCAACACGTGTAAGCCTTTACTTAGACTTGTTTATCCTGTTGTCAGTATAGAATTATCCCAAAGCAAATCTTCACAGTGCAGGGAATTTTGAAAATAATTCTTTTATTTCCCCTTAGGTCCAAGATGGGCCTCTTGGAACACGGGTGTTTTTATTTGCATCAGATGTGCTGGAATACATCGAAATCTTGGGGTCCATATATCAAGGGTCAAGTCTGTCAACTTGGACCAATGGACACCAGAGCAGATACAGGTAAAGTATCTTAAAGAGTCTTCTTCAATTGGGAGGGAATACTAGGTAGAGCCTTTTTGAAAAGACTGGAGTTTATCATGATGCCCCAACTGAAAGGTTTTACAACAGAAGTAGTTCCTAATGTGTTATATTTCTACTGTAATGAATTTAAGTTTTGCCAAGTCCCTTCAGGAGTGAGTTGAATGATCTTTCCTGCATCATTTTAGATGTATTGTACCTTGCTGTGGGGACTCTGAATGCTGCTGCTTGGGTTTATCTGTAGAAAATCTGTCCTAAGCCTTTTCCTTTTCAGTAGAGCACAGCCAAGCAGCATTCACTCATCTGTCAGATTCTGGGTTACATTCTTCAGGTGTGCCAAGTACTGACTTTTCCAGTTATGCTCCAGTCTGAAACCTCTTCATGCTGCTGCCAGGCAGATTTTCTTGCTCCTCCTGGTCCAAAGAGCCATCCTGAGAAGCTTGTTGACCAGCAGGCAGCCCTCCTGTGCCATGGGAGCATCTCCCAAGGCAGCAGAGAGGTCTCCAGATTCCAGACTTAAAGCACACCAGTAGCATTCTGACTGTTTCAGGGTTGAAAGTATTGCTGGGTGGGAGCTAACTGTCTTCTCTCACTTTTCCTTAGTGCATGCAGGAGATGGGAAATACTAAAGCAAGGCTACTCTATGAAGCTAATCTACCAGAGAATTTCCGAAGACCTCAAACAGATCAGTATCCTTTTGGGTTTGGCTTTCATGTTGAACTGACTTTAGATATTATGGCTGTTTCAAGAAACATTTGAAAACTCAGTTTATTTCATTGATATTTTATTGCATTAAAATTGTCAGTGGAAGTTGGGAATGGTTCAGAAAAGGTTTAAATTACTTCAGCTATAGGAAATTACTTTGTAATGAGATTTGGCAAGCCTCGTTTCTTTTTGCTTTAAGAAGGGGTGACTTCATAAATTCCTGGTATGTAGGAAGTTAGTGATACTAGATAGCTCTTGAATATTCTCTCTTTATCTTGAGGAACTGCCAGATGAAGTTAAAGCATTAGAACAGGAAATAATGACATGGATGGTAAAGTAAAATAAAAGCCATTGGATCTCATGCTAGTGAAATATGATATGTATGAAATATATTCCTTCCTCTAAAGGAATTATTCTGGGGTTTTTTTTGAGTTGAGGTGTATACATTCTATGAAGTGTGTGAGCACAGATGACTAGCATAGGAACATCTAAAAATCCAAAGCTCTGATGTGATCCATTTGTCAGTGTCTGGTTATTGCCATATACCTGGAAGGGGAAGGTTGGAAGAGAAAATTGCCTACTGCCAATGAATAGCTTTTCTCCAAGAACACCTGTTTCCATTGTACTGAATCTTTACAATAACATATAATGCCATTTAGATTTATATTCATTCCTTATACAGTGAAGTTACTCCACAGGTAGGTTTTGCTTCAACTAATCTACTGGAACCTTTTAACTGTAGTGAGATCCTTAGCACCTACTGGTAAGGGAGCTGAATCTCAACTTAGCCCAGTGATGGAGGCTGATAAACTAAGTCTGACCTGGATCTGAATTTTCTCCTTCTGTATCTGAAAGTGATTTTGGTTCTCCAGTTTATTAAGTACTATGCTCAATATGCTATGTGCAGAAAATTTTTTTGGAAGGGTTAGACTCCTCATTATAAAATGCACTTGAGCAAAACAGATACATGTTTTCATATTCCAGTAGCTTTTTTAATTAAGCACACTTAATTTTTTTGGTATGAGTTTGTAACTGGAACTAGATAGCCCTGTAGTGTTCCAGCTGCAGTATTCTAGAACTGCAGCCACAAGACTGAAATACTTGGACTAAAACTTACTTAAAAGTGGATCTTGAAGATGTGCATCTTTGTTCTTGCCACAGCAAACTTGAATTCAGTGGTGGAAGAGCAGCAACAATGCTTTGTTCTGAGCTTTTCTTCTCAGATCAGACCAAAATGATCAGTTTTTAGACTTTCAGTTCTTTTGTTGACACTGTATGCCTTGAAATAATGATACTGCCATTTGAATAGTAATCATTTTCTAAGTGGTGGACTTGGTCAACTGAATGTATTTCATTGCATGTGTTTTCTTTATGAAAATCATAGTGCCAGGAGAGAGGATGCCAACATTTTCTATTTTATTTCTCAATTTCTCCATATTTTTGGCAGCTACTTACCTACTTGGCATTCATGACAAGCTGTTGTGTTATGGGGTTTTTTTTTGCCTTCCTTCTTTGCCCTTTGTATCACTACCAAATCAGCATGGTGTCTCATTAGCATTCTGGCTATGAATATTCTCAATATTCTGAATATTCTTTTGATGAACTATGATATGAGAACTCTGCATGTAATCATTGCTTTAGTGTATGTTCTTCTCTAGTAGTATTTACTGTAGCACTAGAATATAATTATATTTTTTAGGCAGTAGTATGGAGACAGGAGAAATGTGTATGTGCTCTGCCCAAAATCTCCTGATAAAGGTCCCACATCCCTTCTGCTTCTTAATCACAAGTCTCAGCTTTCTGGGCACATTTTTATTCTTCACTTGTACTTTGTAGGGATGCTGTGACAAGAAACTAACTTTGAGGATCATCTTGATAGGGTTTTGGGGTTTTTTTGTATGGCTGCTTTAATTTCCTATTTGAAAGTGCTTTTTCCAAGAGTAGAGTGAAAAATATTTTTTTTGTCTTTTTAGTTTACTACTTAAAACATTTTGGGCATGATGGATGTTGCTTTAAATTATTGTATTACCAAAAACACAGAAATTTATTGACCTAAAGATACTTAGATGTGGTCCAAAAATTCACACAAACTGGAGTAACTTTATTAAAGTTGGTATTTTTCAAGATACACAACTTAATACACACATGTAATACCATCCTGAAAAACTAAACCCTATGCAATTTAAACACTTCATTTGAAAATTATTAATACACAAACTGAAAACTTTCTAGTTGTCTGAAATATCAAGGGTGCATTTGGGGAAACTGCTAAAAATGGGAAAAAAAAAAAAGCAAAATATCTATCACCAAAATCTGAGCAAACAAAACTTAAAGCACTTAACAAAATAAATGCATCATCTGAAAATGTTAATATTGGCAAATAAGTCTTATTTGAAGAAAGGTTGTTCTGAGGTATCTTAATCAAATTTTGAATCTTTTCTGTTTACTTCCAAATGAGTAAATTTAATGTTTATTCAGTTGCAGCTGAAAAGAATGAAAAAAAAATTTCCTTTTCCCTATCTCCTCCCCAGAGTAATTTTTACTGCAAGTTGGAAATAAACTAGTGGGAATCCTGTTTAGTCTTATATAAATGGGAAAACTTGTGGGAGTTGCCTATTAGACAACTTCCATTAGTTTGTAATTTGATAATATGCATTGGTTTCTTTGGCAGAATGACAGTTGTGTAAATGTAAAGAATAATGCAATATTAATACTAGGGTAGCTGTGTTCCAAGTGCTCAAGGTGCCCTTTAGAATGTAGGTATATTTGAGAAGAGGTGGAAAATAATGCTTTGGGGTGGCAACTTTTATGAAGCAGTGTCTCCAGATGACACTCACATACAATTTGAAATTAACTGTGATTGTTGACAGTAGAATTTGCTAACAGAATGAAGGAACTGAGAGCTCTGAGCTCAGTGTGAAGAGATGGTGTGAGGAGCTAAGACATCTTTCCATCAGTTGAGGAAGCTTTATGAGAGAATAACTGAGAGAAGCTGAGAAAATAACTGAGGAGAACAAGTTGTACAGGTATATATATTTCACCTTTATCTGGAAAGGAAGTTATTTTTTCCAAAGTTATGAATATAAACTATATTTTCTGAGTACCTTTATTAAGTACTTGCAGCACTCCAGCCCTGTAGCTTCCAAATACTAAGTGAAAATATCCTAACTGTGGAACAACATATTACTTCTAGTATATCTTTCTCATATTATTTCATTAAGTGATTAAACTGATTAATTCTTTGCAGTAAAAAGCAGCATTCTGGGCACTGCAGCAGTGATTGCTCTGTGTAGAGCAGTTTGCTCTATTGTTTTAATACTACAGAATTAGATGGAGCAAGAACCTTGTGCAATTCTTTAACTTGACTAACCTGTCAGGTCTTTAGGGTTTAATGTTGCTGTGTGTCTGAATGCCTGTTTTCCTTAAACTAGCTGCTTCCAGAGCTGTGGAATTTTTCATCAGGGATAAGTATGAAAAGAAGAAGTATTATGATAAAAATGCAGTCAACGCCTTCAATGTAAGTAAAGCAGTCTCAGCAAGAATTCTAACACTTCTCTCCCTTGAAAATCTGCAGAAAACTTTATGGAAGTTACAATTCACAGTTGAAAACTTTTGAAGCAGTGCTAAGTGCTTACTTTGGTATGTCTTGAAAGGTATTTCTAGATTTCCCAAGCTCAACATACATCGTCTGTAACACAAATAACAGCAAAGGTCTGAGAAATAGAATTGCTTCTGCCTTTTTATATTGTGTTTTTCTTTTCAGTAGTATTCTTAGAGTCCTTTCTGGCTTGCAGTAAGACAGGATTACTCTGTCTGGTGTATATTTGTATTTATATAGGTGTATTTATGCTGAAACACACACTCCTCTTACATCTAAATCATTTAAGTATGGCCTAGCATGCAACTTACTATTGCCACCTTACTAGGCAGTGAACATTGACAGTGCAAAGGTGGGTGTAAAGAGTGGGAATTTGTGCATGCTGGGCTGAGAAAATGGATCTCTGAATGATTTTAGAAGGGAAAAAACCCAGTGTGAAAACTGAAGAAGTACATTTCATTAAGGATTATTGAAGTAGGGGGATAATTGCCTCACTTAAGAGAGAAAATACAACTGTGGTTGGAATCATGCTGTCAGTTACCCTTATTTACTTCTATTCAAAGTAGAAAAAAAAGGAAGAATTGATTAAAATTATATTTGCAAAGTTTGCAACACTGCCAAGATCTTTCTAAACAGAGAAGTGAAGTGTTTAGCACAGTAAACCACTGCTGCTTTGGTATGTTTGAAGGAATAATCAGATTTTGCTTAATTGTATTGCACACCAATACTGATCACTGACCTTTCATAGTAGCAAAGATAGAATCCAGACAGGCTGAAGAGATGCACGTTCCTGCTGAGTAGGGAACACCAGTTTATTTCTTCCTACATGGGCTTTTCTTTCATTGACGAATGTAAATGGCATGATCTGTCTGAGATAGGAATAAAATCTGAGGTATTCTGTCTGATGGAGCTCAGGATTTATGTCAAGATTCAGGTCTTGGTTCTGTGATGCTCAGAATTAATGTATTTTTTGTTAAAAAAAAAAAAAATTAACATATAACTGTTAATTATATGAAATGTTTCATTTTTTCCCAAGACTTGTATGACTAAATTTGGGTTTTAGAGACACCAATGATAATAACAAAATTACCTAGTGCACAGGCCAGTAGTTTCATAAAACATCCAAATATGAAAAATGAAATTATTTTTTCATGGTTCACTGAAAATCAATGCAGAATAAAGCTATGGGCAAAAGAGCATCTGCAGTTTTATTGGCTCATTACATTTAAACTGGAATAATGCATTTAACTAGCAATCAAATGAACATTAGAAAAAAATAACACTTGCTGAAAGCAGCCTGAGTTTAAAAATATTTAAAATCTATTAAAATACACAGATCTCAGAGTTTTCTGATCCATCACTATTGGGGAAAATGTGAAATGCTGCTTCTGTACCACTGCACAGGGCTAAATGAGTGCTGTAGTTGATTCACCTTGTCTAAGTGGGCTGTCTAATTAGTTACTCTTGTTTTCTTGCTCAGACTTTGCATGCCTGTGACTTCTTTCTCCAAAGACCTCATTTCTCATTAGCCTTGGGAAAAATCCTCTGGAATGTAGCAGGAATGGGAGCCCCAAGCAGGAAAACTCAGTGTTTTTGTTAACAATGATTGTTTTTTACCAACAATGATTTGAAGTGTATTATCAATCTGCTATTTTAAGGAATATGTTAATGTGGGTGAGTTTTATGGGTACCTTTCAGGGCTTTTTTTTTTTTTTTTATAGTTTATTTTTACTTTTTTTTTTAAGGTCTTATTTGGACAGAAACCTTTTTCTAATGATTAGAACACTTTCCAGCAGTTAGGTTGCTGCTTCACAATGTTGTAAGACAAGAAGTTTTAGAGAAATATCTAACAATGCATTTCTAGAAACACTTTATTTCCAGAGTATTGGGCTACTGCCATTTTTTGGAAAAATTTCCACTTTTGTTAAAGCACCAGTGTTTTGAGTTTTATTTGGATAAATGTGAAGAATATTCCATTTAAGCAGTGTAGTCCATGACAGAGTTAGAAGTAGTTTCCTTAGCATATTTTCCCATCATATTTTTCTCTCCACATGAACAAAAGACACACTGGTATAAAAGCCCAGCACTTCCTTTCTCAGAAAGTAGCTCATTGCTCTACTGTGAGGAGACCTTGGTTTGTTGAGAATTCTAAAGACTGAGTGCTTAAGAAACCCCCAGCTCTGGATCTGGTCAGCTGCTTTCCTGGTTTGTTTTGGAATGAGGGATTTTTATTCTCTTTGTGTGTTTAAATTTAAAAAGAGGAATAGTACAAGTGAAAACACTTGAAGCTGACAGGCTGTTGTTTGGAATTATTTTTTTTTGTGAATAAAATGTGTATTACTAACAAGTAATACAATTTTTTTTCCTCTTAGAATGCTGTTTAGGAGTAGCAGTAGCTGTTAGCAAGTGAACTTATTTTAAATATCTTCAGCATAACACTGCCTTCCTAGAATTAATTATCTGCCAAACCCCCTTCTCAGTTTTTAGGTGTACAAAAAGCTGTGAATGGTATGAAGCATAGCATAGAATCCAGTAAAACAAATGTCACCTAGCAGTGAAACTATTAAGGAGTCTTTCTAAATGTGTTGCTCATGTTACCATGTCTTGGATGCAGTTTTGGGTGCAGTGTGCTGTGCTGTTTGACTTGCTTTATCCCTCAGTGCTTGTACAGTGCAATCAAGAGCTGTAGTTAATTACAGACAGTTACCACAGGACAAGTGCTGTGAGGTAATTCTGTATTTTAAAGCTCTATCCAGGTGGGTGCTGCCATGAAACTGCTCAGGAATATCATTCCACTTCAGGCTGGCACCTGATGATCACTTGCCAACCCAGGCAAATCCTTTCATATTCATCATAGAGTGTCTCTGTACACAACAATCACAGAACTGAAGGGTAAAGTATGCACAGTAGTTTCTTCTCTAACAATCTTAGTGCTCCAGAATCATCAGAATCTCACAAATCTTTTGTTTGCTTTGGGCTCTCATTAAACTTCTTATGCTCCTTTAGTTGACTGTCTCCTGCAGCACTCTTAGAGTGTGGCTTACAATTACACACACACCTTCCTCCAGAAATCTGTGTGTTTAAGTGAAAAAGCCCTTGAAGTCATTTAGAATTGTTGCAGTAAATGTAAGTGGAGCCAGTATAAGACCCTTGTTGGGAGACACTTTGGGATGTTTGCTTTTATGATAGCAGTGTCTGAACAGAGCATTGGTCTGTCCTGAGTCTCAAATACTTGTGATCAGAGCTGTGCTGCTGGTAGGTGGAGGCACAGTTGTTAATGAGGTTCATCATCTTAGATGCAGTGACCAAGAATAACTGCAAGCATTACTTGGTTTAAGTTTTAGGGATTTAGTAGGAGACTCCCAAAACTACTGGTAAGTGCTGAAGTTGATGATTTTACAGCTTGCTAATCTTGACTATCAGTCAAGAGGAAATGGGTGATTTTTCTTTTTTTTTTACAACCAAGGCTCCAGAAATAATAAAATCACTCTAAAATATTCAATTGAGTGACAGCTGCTGGAGTGATTCCTTGAGACACAGGGCTGTGCTAATTAAGAGGTGTCTGGTACTGAGTCCAAATCATTTAATTTGACTCTATCTACATGCTGCTAAGTTAAAAGTGTTGAGTGTGGATAGAGATTAGCTATGTATGTATTGCCACAAACAATCTCTGTAGTTTTTAATAAGTATATAGGAGAAGAAAGAGCAGAGCTTCTCAGACTGCATATGGAAATTGCCTTCTTCAGTTGGTTGTTGAATCAGCTTATGTGAATTCCAGATACTTTTAGTCTCAAAAATTCTGATCTGACACAATCTATTCCACTACATAAAGTGGGAATACATTCTCACATCTCCTGACAGTGTTTAGAGAATAGTAAACAAAGTTTCTGTATTTAGGAAACAGTGTGAATTATGCATGGAGCAGAAGTTTCATAGAACTCTTGAGTTCAGTGAAGGAAAAGAATAATGAGTCTACATTTTCCATGCTTTCCTAAGACTTTGTGTATAATTTAAGAAGTATGAACTTAACTGGATAAAATGCAATGTGAATTTAGAGATGGCACCATTTCCAGAAAGCTATCTTAAAGGAGATTAAATCCATAATGCATTTACTGCACTAAAATATATCACTTAGGCACCTTAAGATGAATAAATTGGTGTATGATGGGGTATGTGAACAGTAAGTTTATAGTTGCTGCCATTCTGTCATTGCTGTGGGGAGAGGTTACCATTTAGCTCTCCCAGTACTGGACAAAACAGAGGGTTTTCTAGTGGTATATGAAGAATTTGTTAATCAAGTGATATGAATTATTTTTGAAATATGCTAATGAAGATAGGCATCAAGAGGAAACCCTGAAATACCAGACAAGGATTATGACTTGAGGGCAGGGATGGTGAGAGTGGGATAAATTGTTTTGCAAGGCCATGCTGTTAGAATGGGTTGAATTGCAGAATCACAGAATAGCTCAGGCTGGAAGGGATTCTTGGAGATCATCAAATTCTCCCCCCTCAAAAAGAGGTCCTGTAGAACAGGAGGTTGCTTAAAGCCCTGTCCAGTTAGGTTTTGAACATCTCCAGCACTGCAGACTCCATAACCTCTCTGGGTGACCTGTCCTAGTGTTCAACCTCATCCACAGTAAAAAACCCACAAACTAAACAAAGCAACAACAAAAAAAAAAAACACCAAAAAAACCCCAAAACAAACTGAGAACTTTCAGTGAAATGTCTTGTATTTCAGTTTATGTTCAGTGACTCTTTAGTCCTGACCTGGATACCACAGGTACCATTCTGCCTCAGTCTTTGCTCCCTCCCACAGGTTATTTATACATGTTCCTAAGATTTCTTTCCCCCTCTTCCTCCCCCATTAGCTTTCTCTCCTCTGGGCTAAGATCTCAACTCACTAAGCCTCTCCTTGCCTGAAAGGTGCTCCCATCCTTTAATCATCTTGATGTACCTTTGCTGCACTTGCTGCAGTCTGCCCGTGTCTCTCTTCCATGTGTGAGTCCAGAACTGGCCACGTTATTAGCTCATGCCCAGTTTGTCCACCAGAACCTCCAGATCCTCTTCTGCACACCTGCTTTCCAATCAGTTGACACCCAGTTTTAGTGAGGCATGGGGTTATTTTTCTCCAGGTACAGGGCTTGACACCTCCCTTTGAACTTTGCATGGCTCCGGTTGGCCCATCCTGTCCCTGGTGCTCTGAATGGCATCACACCTACCCACTGCATCAACCACTCCTCACGGCATAGCTGCCAACCTGCTGGTGCCATGCTCTGCCCTATTGAATGGGGCTAAAGAGTGGTGACTTTGCTGTTCATGCCTGAATATATCACTAATGCCTGCCTTCCAGCTGGTCTTTGCCCAGCAGTGGTCAAATTAATGAGTTAGAGAAGCCAGGGTGTGGATTTTCCATATGCCTGCTGCATTCCCAGTAGCTCCCATACTCAGGGTGTTGTTTTGCCCACTTCCATAAGTACTTTGACTTGAGTAGTTCCCACAACTGGGCTGCCTTGCTCCAAGTTGGCATGGCAGAGGGAACAAAACTTCTGCCAAAGCTGGAATCACTAGAGACTGCAGAGCCTGGTTACTGTGGGTCAGGAAAATGTAAATAATACTGCATGCAGCAGGGCAAGCCACTTAGGAGTAGAAAAGCTATAGTTCTGAAGTGTTGGGAAGCTCTCACTAAAGGTGATTTTCCCTGGACCTAACAGAGAAAACATGTTAGATTGGCCAGGGGAGTTGGAGAGAACTCCAGAAAGAGATTAAAACCATCTGTTTTGTTTATCCTGTGTCAGCCTTTAATTAAACCATGGTTACTCTCCATAATATCTCAAGAGGTGGTTATCTGAAGGAGAAGCTAAGTAATCTAAACAAAATGTGGGCAACAGTAGGTGTGGATTTTCTTGCTTACACTTGGAAGAAGAAATCTTTTGCACTCAAGTCTAGTGCTAATAAATGTATCTGTGTTTCCCAGATCATTGAGTAATTGCATCTCTGCTTGATGTAAATTTTATGAATGTCTGTAGCTCTGCACACAAACAAAACTGCATCCAGCTTGTACACAAGCTTCCCCATATTCCTGTGTCAGGTCAGATTAGGTAAGGGCAGCCCCTTAGACCTACAACAGCTGCTCTGTCTTCAGCACCCTCCCTACCCAAAGGGGAAGAGGAAAGGAATAAAGGAGAGAGACTCAGCAATTAGAAAAGGAAACCAGAACAGTTTTAATGAAAAGGAAAATAATAATAATAAAGGAATATATACAAATATGGGCAAAACTAATATTGAACCCAACCTTCCTGATAGTAATTACATCCCTGTCTCTGATGCTGTGGAGCAGGCACAGGGACAGTCCCAGCCTAGGCCCAGCAGCAGCTGGGAGCTGTGTTCAGGAGCTGGATTCTGGCACTGGGGTCAGGAACACGCTGATGGGGATTGAAGGCAGAACAGAGAGAGGCCTCCTCAGATGCTCTCAGAAAGGAACCAGAAGAGTCCTGAGCCAAGCTGGCAAGGCAGGCCAAGAGGGCAAAGAGAGAGGGAGGGCCAAGTCTCTTGTGATCCCTCAGCTTTATACTGAATATGACATCTATGGCTGGAATCCCTTGCTGGTCAGTTTGGGGTCACCTGTCCTGTCTGCTCCTCCCTGCAGGTGCTGCCTCTCAACTTTCTGCACCCCCAGTGTGGTGCACTGATCCACAACACCCAGCAGTGGCCTTGGTCTGCTCCCCAGTCCTTGGTACTCACAATAAACACGGGGTGTTATCCCTGCCAGCAGCAGACCCTTCGTGTGGTAACATGGCTGCTAACCTCAGACAGGGCAGTTGGAACTGAGCTGAAAAGTAAAACAGAATTAATTCTGTTCTCAATCAAACCAGGACATCCTATAAGAAGACATGGGTGCACTGAGGGGATGGAGGAGTGCTGGCATGGTCAGAATATTGCTGGAAGAGCAACAGTATTTTGAAAAGCCAGTGTTTTCTGAAATGTGAGTCACTCAACCTTTTTTCCTGTGGTATCCAGCAGTTAGAGCACTGAAAAAGGGAGATAACTTCTAAAAAAGCCTTTCCAGTGAGCTTAAATAACTTCTGCAGAAATTAATAGATAAATGTTATTAATAGTATAGTAGAATTCTCCAACTTTTAGTAGTTTGAAGATAGTTCTTTTTAAAAAATGCAAGCAATTGGTGTGCGTTTATATGGCATCTGTAATTGCTACTGCTTTAACACTTTAATGTTGTCAACATTAAATGGAGATGTACAGTAATAAAGTCAAAAGTCTTCTGAAGCAAAATTACATGTAGTAGCTGAATTTAAAACCTGGCAGATGAGCAGTCCTCTTCACTTAGGTTATTTCCCTGTTGTGTGCATAGCAAATGGCCACTCGAGGGCACCTTTGTATTTGCTTCAGCTGCTGATTTGCTGAATATATGGACATGGTTTGGTAATATGCTCAGTTTTTAATCCCTTGGATCTTTTGTGTGATAGTAGCCTAAATTTAATATTTAAATGGATACCTAGTACAGGTTTCTAAAGCTTTAACTTGAATTGTTTTTAATGAAAGGCTAAATAATAATATGCATGATATCAAGAACAGGATTTTGGAGAAACTACAAATAAGTTGGTAAAAACTTTCTTTAGTACATTACCTTTAATGACCAATATTGTTTGTATGACTGTTATTTGCCATCAGAAATAGCTGAGTACAAACTAAACTAGAATAATTGTGTTGTATTCTCAAATAGCTTCATTTAATGCTTCTTTCAAGTTTACTTGAAGTTTACTAGTCTGGTGCACAGGCTGCACCAAAGCCATTGGGCCAAATACTTTTTGTACTGGTGCTTTTACACAAACTATTAACATAGCAGGTATTTGCTTAGTGCCACTACTGGGTAATAATAAACAATGTAGAAGTTTTTAAATGAGAAAATACAGACAGGTAACACATTGCCATGCAAGGGGGGCAGGGAAGTGGAGTAAATCTGAAGATCCTGTCTTTCCAACCTTGTCAAGATTGCTGTGACCCAGTCTCTCACAGAGCACAGGTGAACCTGTTGGCAAGTGTGAGTATTTCATTCTCATCACTGAATATACATGATGATTTAAAGATACAATTATGTTTCATTAATAAACTGGTTATTTTTACTTTATCAACTCCCAAAGCAAACATTGGCAAGAGATTTGAGAATTGCTAAAAATAAAATAACTGCAAGTGTTTTGGTCTGAAATAAGATTGAAACTTTGTAGACATATAAATGCATAACTTAAGAAAAAACTCCTTGACTTTATTCTTTCTTTTATGCAGTTTTGAATTCACTTCTCAATCAGAAGGCCCAACTACTCTTAAGTGCAAAACTCAAATGAAATATTCAGATGCCAGTTGTCAGTTTGCAATGAATTCTTAATGCATGCTAGCATGTCAACTTTCATCTTCTCCTAGCAGTGTGTGTGGTTGGTTGCAGGGGTTGCCATCAGTCCTGTTTGCTATTTGCAAGTGCCAGTAGCCATGGATGTCTTAGCTGACAAGTCTCCAGAGCACAGTGCTCATGTATGTTATAGAGTGGATCAGTGTGTGCTGCTTTACTTGAATTTTGGAAGATGACTGAAAATATCTTTTTGGATTTTGCTGTAGAAATGTAATTTATTTATTTACATGCAGCCAACAGAGGGGGAGGTTTTGGTCAGTAGTGGCTGTGATGACACATCTTGCTCTTAGTACCTACTTGCTCAAATGTTTGGATTTTTTTCCATTGGGTCTAAATTAATAAGGAGATTTTTCTATCTTTCCTGCTTTTTGCTCTTCAAACTTCATAATTAGTGTCAGTATTGGCCCATTTTTCTAGAAACTGATTTTATTTCCTCTTTGTTTTCACTGGAATATACCATTTGGATTAAAACTGCCAAATTACTAAAGTAGTAATAGAAGACAGTTATTGCTGTGGGTTAGTTTGATGTTTGTTTAATTATTATTTTATATCTACACTAAAGAATGGATGTGTACTTGTAACCAACAGTACTTCAGGGCTCAGACTTGGACCCGTGTGTGGAGTAGGTCTTTGTTTGCTGATGCTTCTGATCAAGATTATAGACACAAGGCATTATTAATAAAGGCTCATAAAAGCCAAATAGAAAACCAATATATTACTTTGAATTGGTATCACTTTGAGATCAAGCAAAAGTAGCACTGTCTCAAAAAACCAGTTGTAAAATTCTTGTGAAAACCTTGCTTGGTAATCCTAAGTGGTAATCAGGGTTCCACTATAAATATTTTAAAGTGCATTTGTGGCTTTCAACTAATTAAAGGCAATTTCCTCCAGGACTGAGTGCAGCACTTCCTCCAGGAGTGTTGGATGCCTTTACCTGGCATGGGTGAGTGGTTTGACCTGGGGCTTAGTCTAACCTCAGCCCTCCCACTGCTGCCCACCAATGTGGAAATAGGTCAGTGAGCAGATGCTTTCTCATTTGCCATTTGCTGGCAAGCTAATGAATCTCCTGACTGCAGAGGGGAGCAGCTCCAGGAGTCACTTCATGGCTGCAGCAGCTTTAAAAACAAAGATTTACTGGAAATGCAAAGCCAGCAGCACTGAGTTTCTGTCAACCACTGGTCCTTATTGGTGGTTTATCTGTTCAGTAACTGGAGACAGGCCACAGGAAGAGATTACTGTGACTTTGAATGGTCCAGCCTGGGTTTTGGCAACAGAGTCATCAGAACAGCACTGCAGTTGCTTAGGGTTGATGCTCTAATGAGAAGGGTTGTGTGTTGAGGTTTTTGCTCTGCATCTGTGAAGTGTGCAGTTTGAATATATGGACGTGCCACAACCTTTCAGGTTGAGTTGATGGGACAGTGCAATGAAAAACAAAACCTGTGAGGTTTTATCATCCCAGAATGCTGAGAAACTTCACTAGTTTGCTAAAACATGTGGTTAGCTCAGGTTAAAAATGAGCATATTGAAATCTCCTGAGAATCAAGGACTTGATGACTGTGTGCTTGGTTTCTTTTTGTGCTGGAAGAAAGCATTAGCAGTTGTAATAATGGCTTCAGTATTACTGAAAATTCCATCTCCTAACTGTAAAAATCCCAAGATAATAAAAGAGGGTCAACACAAGGAAGAACTT
>JAOEGS010015907.1:23404-37045 GCA_025447755.1 Corythornis vintsioides | reverse complement strand
GGTGCCCCTGCTCTGGCAGGGGGGTTGGACTAGATGATCTTCTAGCTCCCTTCCAACCCCTAACATTCTATGATTCTGTGAGATCAAGTCCAGCCTAAGACCTGACACCATGGCACCCAGCTAGACAATGGCACTAAGTGCCACTAAGTTATATGTGACTTAAAAGGTTTTCAGAAAGAAGGTTATAAAAGAGTTTAATAAAGAACTAGAACTAATATGGTTGTGTTCTTGTAATTTTGCCCAGGCTAATGAGCTCATTAGAAATGAATTAGAATATGTAAGCTGAGTTCATAGAACCATAATACATGGTTGTAAAATTGAAGATGTATTTAAAACAGCTTATAAAAATACAGACCATATTTATTGCATTTCAGAGCTTGCAAACTGAGATGCACTAAAACACTCCAACCATAATTCAATTTATAGGTGTCACAGTGGGAGCTGGGTCAGCTACAGCTTTAAGATGGATTTGTCTAGATTTTCTACTTCATAATGATTTCTTCTAAAAGATTAAAAAAAAAAACCCACCACAATTTTATTGGATTAGAAGTAGAATGCTTGTGTTTTATCTAAATCAAGTTCCATGACAAGATAATACAAAATGGGCAAAGGGTTGATAAACAGCTTTTCCCTCTGCTTTCTGTGTCCTTGTAAACAGGTCCTTGCTTCTGGACTCAAATGCAGTCATTTCCAAGATTTAGAGCCACAGCAAACTGCTCAAATCCTTGCCCCCAGAATCCCTAGGAAACTTTGGTATCTCTGCACTCAGTGTATGTGCCCATCCTCCTCTGCAGTCTTGCCATCTCTAGCTTGCCTTCAGTTTCCTACTTCTTGTAGTGACTGTTACTCAGCAGTCATCTTGCAGTCTTTTGATGCTTTTTCAAGTACTAAACTTAGGAGAAAGAGCTTTGTCTTTTTTTTTTTTTTTTTCCACATGCTATTCTGAATTTGTCAACTTTAAGAACATCATATAGTTGAAAATGAATTAATACAACTAGTATTTAAAGTATGGTTGTTGTTTTCTAGATTTAATGTATGAATATAATGATTTAAAGACAAAGATTTAACCTTTGTTAATTTGGTGTAGTCTCAGCAGTAAGTATAAAAAGAATGAATTTCATTTTACAAATTATGCTTCTACAGTTTCATACCTTGTTTTGAGCAAGTTAAAAGGGCATCTGAGAATATCTGTTGCATTAGAAAGGAGCTAAACTGTTTCAGGTAAGAATAAGACATGAAAGGTTTTTAAGACTTTTTGGAATACATTGACTAAAGTAAATGAGATCTGGACTAACATTAAATTCAGTTAAAATAAAATTAGAGTACTGGGTGGTCAATAAGTAATAACAAAGGAATAGTCTTAATCTACTTTACACAGAAATTAGCACATTAGCCTAGACCCAGATAAAATCTTATTAATGGAATAAGATTACAGTGCAGCAGTCTGTTAGTTCTGCTGTGAAGGTTTTAATTCAGATGACTGCAGATATAACACATTTTACATAATCTTCTACAAATACCTTGTTCTAACTTTGAAAATATAATGAAATCCCTATAGTCAGGGTTTTAAACTGGAGATGTAGATCAAGGACCACTTAAAACTATTTTCCTTTGAGAGTGTGTTTTGTCTCAGTGATCTTCATGTTTACAGGATCATACTTAGCAAAAAAAACCACCAAACAAACAACAATAACAAAACAATGTGGTTTTGTTGATTTGCTTGGTGTAAAAACCTTAAATTAGCTTTTCCACATCAGTGTGAGTACTTCAGTATCTGAAAGAGATAATAATCACAATAGGCAAATCATAAACTTAGATTTTTCCTTGGGTTAGCTGTTTGTTTGAGTTAATTCTAGTTTTATGAATGAGTGGCAGCTTTCCCTCTTTTATTACTTTTTTAGTTGACATGTAGGTTTTTTGTCTTCATTAGAAGTGCATCAGAGTTTGCTTGCAGGTGGCACTAGTCTGTACAATATCATAATGATACTATTCTCTCTTATGACTCAATATAGTTGCTGCTTTTCTGTCTTTTTTGCTAGTTAGGCAAAGAGAAAGCTCATCACTTGATAAAAGCACCCCAAGTTTTGAAGAGTCAGTTTGATTTGTAAGTTTCTTTGTATTTATTTGGAAGTCTGAAAAAAAACAAACAAACTAGTATTTATGGAGGGTTCACAGAATAATATGCTTCATCTTTAATATGATTTAAATTCAGTATTATGAAAAGATTAGTTTTTACTTCTTTACATGTGAGATACAAAAGCTGTAAAATTTTCTTTTAAAATTCTAGAATACTTATGAGTAATGCTTTAAATAGATAGGAACTAAACTAACTTGTATATTAGAAGAATATAAGCTGTCAGACAAAATCATCTCTACAAACCTATCACAAGCTTATAGTAAATTAATAATATTTTCTCATACTGCAAGTTTTATTGCATGCAGGTAATGAAGGGAGAAGGAATCCAATTACTTTATGCACAAACCATACAGTTTCTACCTAAAAAGAACAAAGGAAGACTATTGTTCAGTAACCATAGAGGCATCTGTGAGCTCTAGTGAGTAAACTGGAAATTGCTTTTAAGTAAGTTAGAAGTGCTTTTCACTAAATTGTTTGATGGATCTTCAGTTTTCATAAAGCTTCTTGTAGTTAAGGGAGGGTAAAGAAGTAAGAAATGCATGGAGAGTCAGATGTGTATAAACCCTGAATTCTAGATCCATATGAATTTTTCATTGAGGTAGAAAAAATGAGGAAAATGTGCAGAGAAGTACTTTTTTGTCTGTGATATTGAAGTATGAAAGTAGGAGCACATAAGTGGAGTGGACAGCTGATGTATGAGATTTTTGACAGTGACTGATACGTTGCTTCAGAGCAGAAGAGAGATTTACTGTAGGGATTTATGATTGCTCTGGTTGGAGAATTTTGCTGCTTCAGAGCTGTTAGTCATGTGGCTTATGTATTTTAACTATGCTTGTGACCCCTTCTAATGCTCTCAGGTAATGTAAATGAGAATAAGGTCAATGTGAAGCCTAAATGCTGGTGCTGAAGCCTGCCAGGTTATTTACATTAATACCTCATAGTAGTGAATTCAGTAAAAGTTCCACATGTTTTTAAAGTATTTTTGGGGCCATATTTCTGTTGGGCCATGTCTTTTAGAACTGTTAAACCCTTAAAGTTTGCACATATGAAGATAATTGGCATAAGGTTTCAGAAGCAGAAAAAGGAAACTTGACTTACTTACCATTATCTCTTTCTCCCCATGGTCAGTCACTTGTAATGAAAAATAACCACAGTATTTTCACTGTGTGCTGGCACTTTTGAAGCAAGCCTTAACTAATTAATGCAAGTGCAAAATGCCCTCAGCTGCCTCTTTCAGAGGAAAGTAACCTGAACAGTGATGAGAGGAAGAATAACCCATGAGTTTAGACTGACCATAGGCTCTGGAGTATATGGTCCTATAAAAAAATATTCTGTAAAGATTGTTGTAATAATAATAAACTTTAATTATTTTTATTATTTTGCTACTGTAGTAATTAAAAAAAAAAAAAAAAAGAGAGAATAGGGTTAACTGCAAAGCAGTGTAGCCACTACTAGATCAGAAATCAGAATTTATTTTTTTTTTTTACCTTTTTCTAACACTTACCAGAAGACTTCACATATGTTTCCTGTTCTATCAAGCAAGCAGGCTCATGTAAAGCTTTCCATTTCCCTCCTGTCTTCTCCTACCCATGTTCTATACCTCATAGCCAGGCATGCTGTCATGGGAAGGAGAATTTCTCTTTTTTTTCCCTTTTTCTCTTGCCCATGAGATAACTCTATCCCTTGTAGACATGTATCTGTTGTACTGGGATCTTTGTGCAGAGGAAAGAGGAGGATTAACTTGGCAACACTTCATTATTTTTCTTTTCTTTGAGGCAGAATGAATTGCTTATTTAATGGTTATCTCCAAAAACTAGCTGGCTGAACAAAATCTGATGAAATGCCTGCCTGAGACACTGGGCTCCCTACAGCATGCAACTTGTGCTTCAGGTGTTAGTGCTCTTCACAGTGCCATCTCCTGCAGACTTGCTGTCTAAGCCTCTGTGAAAACAGCTGCCAATGCAGGGAGAGGAAATTTACCTGTGACTGAGCCTACTGCAAAGCTCATATCAGGGCCTTGGGGCTTTGAGACTTGTGTACACTAAACTTCAGTGGAAGAAACAGAGCTTGGCAGTTCACTGTGGTTTGTGGGGTGAGTTCCAGCTTAACATGTTCCTTGCATCTGTGTGGCACAGGCTATAGAACACTAGGGAAAGGGAAGGAAGGCTGGTTGTGAAGAATTTGGACCAACAGTGGAGAAGTAATGAATATCCCTTCAGACAGCTCAGGTCAGCAGCTCTCAGCTGTGTCTCCTCCCATGTTCTCACCCTCAGCTCTACTTACTGCAGAGGCAGAGCAGGGAAAAAGAAAAGACCTCGATGCCTTGCAAGCACCACTCAGCAACAGCCAAAATACTGGTGTGTTACCAACAGTGCTTTAGCCACAAGTCCAAAACAGAGCACCATACCAAAGTTAACTCCATCTCAGACAGATCCATATAGGCAATTAGTTTGCAAAATACATGGTACAAAGTCGATATCAATTCTCTTGTCCTTGACAACATGTCTTTATTTACTAGGTAATTTGCTTTAGAGTTAACACAGAAGAAAGAAACAAGTCTGTAAAATGAACTCTAGAACTTAATGTTTGAATAAAGTAATTAACACTGTTACTTGCTCATTTATTTGGTTTCATCTAAATCAATAAAATGTTTCAGATTAATTAGACTGAACTAGATGGGTGTTACTAGTAGTCTCTTGAGAGTAACACATTGTGGGAGTTCAATAAATGGTTATATTGTTTTATAAAAAATTGATACCAGTTATCAGTTTCTAGCACACAACCACATATATTTGTCTTCTATGCTTTTAATAAAATACAGTCAACATAGATCTTAGGGAAATGTTGATCATGTGATTATCTAAAATATTAATAATCTAACTTCCAAATATTAAGCAAAAATTCAGCTATTTTATGGAGGAGTAGCAGTTGTATTAGTCTTCTGTGTATCACACAGTGTTTTTTTCAGAAGAATAAAACATAAAAGTCCAGATCAGACAGTAAAAAAAAAAAACCCAAAACAAACAAAAGGATATTCTTGACCCTTAGCCCATTCTTTGTTGACTCCTGTTAAGTATTCCCTTTTTCATGCTATCAGCATGACATGCCTCCCAGAGGATTCTCAGAGCAACAGTTACTTTTCCTGCAATAGTAAGCAATGATTTTTCCCAGACACCTTTTAAGTCTGGAGTATTAATATTGCATAATATCCCTGCAGAAGATATTTGCATTCAAGAGCTGCTCTGAAAGGATCTCTGAGAGCAAGCTTCAGGAAGAGACTGTGGTAGATAGAGGTGAGACCATCATGTAAGGAGAGGTGGTTATTGGTAGAGGAGACAGCTCATTGCTCCAGGATCAAACAGTGCTTCTGTGTATCAGGCCTTGCACCAGCCAAGGTGGATGAGCCCCTGAGAAATCCCAGTATTCCAGAGAAGTTTGCTTTAGCCCCTTCACTGGCAAAATTAAGAAGCTGTTTGGGTGCCAGAAAGCATGAAAGGCCTTCTGCCTTGGCAAAGACATCTGGCAAGAGTGAATGAAACAGCTGACAGTTTCTGTGCAGTCTGTCACTTGAGAGAATGACAAAATGGTTGTGAGTGGAAAGGAACTCTGGCTCCTGCTCAGGCAGGGGTCACTTAGAGCAAGTTTCCCATATCCAGACAGCTTTTGAATATCTCCAGGGTTTCCCAGCCTCACTAGGCAACCTGTGCCAGTGATCAGTCACCCTCATGGTGAAAGAGTTTCCTGGTGTTCATACAGAAACTCTGCACATGCCACTGGGGTCCAGTGAAAAGAGCCTCACTCCAGCTTCTGTTCACCCTCCCTGCACATATCCACATGCACTGATACTGTCCTCCTGAGCCTTCTCTAGCTTGACCAGTACTAAATATCCCAGCCCACATGAGAGATGCTCCAGTCCCTTCATTATCTTTGTGGCCCATTGCTGGTGTTGCTTCTGCATGTCCATATCTTTGTGCTGCTGCAGAAACTAGAACTGGACACAGACCTCCAGGTTTGGTTTCACCAGTGCAGAGTAGCCAGAAAGAACCATCTCCCTCAACTTTCTGGCAATAAATAATCATCCTGGTGCAGCCCAGGGTATTTCATTAGCCTTCTTGGCCACAAGGGCAAATGACTGCTTCAGGGTCAACTTGGTGTCCATCAGGACCTCTGTCTCCTTTTTTGCAAAGCTGTTTTTTCCCTTGGGCTGCTCCTACCCTGGAGCAGGAATTTGTACTGCCCCTTTCTGAACTGCTTGAGGTTTCAGCCAATTTCTTCAATCTGCAGAGGTCTCTCTGGGTGGCAGCAGTCACTCCTCACAGTTTTGTGTCACCTACAAACTTGCAGAGGGTGTACTCTGCCCCATCATCCCACTCACTAATGATGTTGAACAGGTCTGGACCCAGTACTGAACTGGTGCACTGGTGACTGGCCTCCAACTAGACTAATCACCACCCCCTGGATCTGGCTATTCAGTTTTCCATCCACCTCAGTGTCTGCTCATCTAGACTGTATTTACCAGCTTCTCTGTGAGGATCATCATGGGAGACAGTGCCAGAAGCCTTATCCAAGATGAGGTAGACAGCATGCATTGCTCTCCCCTTGTACTACCACTTGTGACATTGTAGAAAGTTATTGGGTAATAAAACCAATCACTTTGTTTTCATGTGCCTGGAAATGATTTCACAGAATGTCAGGGGTTGGAAGAGACCTAGAAGATCATCTAGTCCAACACCCCTGCCTGAGCAGGGTCACTTAGACATTTGCAGGATTAGTTCCATCACCTTCCTAGGTATGGAGGTGAGTTAAATCCCTGGATCTTCCTTCTTACCCTCGAAGATAAAAGTGACAGAAAAATACACTTTAAGTAAAAGGTTAAAAGGACAGCATTAGAAAAAGGCATCAATAAAGGATTAGTGTATCCCAGTTACCTGATTGCAAAAATGATGCCCATACTGGATCTGAATAATGAGTGTGTCCCTGCTCCTCTACCTCTAGAAATGTGCTTTAGAGATGAAAATATTTCTAGGAGGTTGCAAGGTTAATTCTTTATTTGCCTCCTTAAGTTGGCAGAAGTACCTAACAACTGCTGAACAAGGGATAACTTAAATGGGTTATAGTGGCCTTTTTTTCTTAAGGCAGCAAATGTCAAGTCATACTAGATAATAAGATGATCATGCACTAGAAGCTCACTCTGGCCTTAGTGATATTTCCAAATAAAGTGTTTCCAGTGATCTCAGAGTAATTTAAGGCATAGAACATTGCTTGCTTTCAGTAGATACTCCAACGTGAGAACAACCTTGAAGAACAGTGTGCTGGCCATTAGTGACAACAGTGAAAAATTGAGATGTAAAGCCTCCCTGTGAAAGATGTTTTTGGTGCTCTACTGTTTGCAGGGACAGTGCATCAGAAGAACTCACTAGAGATTATTTTGAATGAGAAGCTATTAATATGCAACCTGAAGTAAATCTATCTAGGATTTACTCTAACCACATACTTCACTTCATAAAGCCATGTTGTTCAGCCAACCTTGAGTGTGTCAAAAATCAGTAGTCCCAGTAATGTTGAAGGCTCCACTGCAAAATAAATGCACCAAGTTGTGTACCTGTTCCCTTCTGCTTGACTTTTCTGTAGCAGCTTTTTAATGCCATTTTAATTTTATTTAATGCTGCTTAATCTCCTATTTTATGCAGCCTTTTTTCAAAGGATTTGGCAAAGAATAGTTTATCAAGGACTGGTGTCAGTACTTAAAAATAACTGCCGTGGGAGTCAAGCAGAGCAGTAATAGAAACTGAGATGAATCTGAGTGCAGCAGGATTCCCAAGCATTTGTCATGCTGTATTGCACCTCTACAGACTGAGGTCATTTTTAGATAAAGCACAACATTAAATTAAACATCAAGTTTAAGAAATGCCACTGCCTTATTATGCAGTGTTTTGCCCGTTGCACACTGGTTTGCCCATGCTCACTGGGTGCAATGCATGAGCTGTAACATCTCAACAGACCAAAAATAAAGTTCAGTCCTGTAGGAGTCCTGTTGGAGCAGAACTACTAGAAAGAAATTAAAGATCACATTCCTCTTTATGATTTGGAATAACATTTTCCAGTGGCTCCAGCTCGACTTCCCTTTTTGTTCTCTTTGGAAAGTTTCAAGGCTTGTTAATTCCAGAATTATATAGGCTGGAAGGGACCTCTGGAGGTCTTCTGCTCCAGACCAGGAATGTAGCATGTTTTATAAAATCATGGTAAAGGGGGGTTGTGTAGGGATTCTTAATAATTGCATGCATGCAAGTTTCTTGTTTTAACTCATCCTGGTAGTGCCAGCTTTACTTACTTTATGCCTAAGCATAGGTGACCTTAGAGAAGTCTCTGTGAATCATGGCAGACAGTAAGCATCAAGCAAGTGTCTTCTGAATTTGTGCAAAAGCCCTCATGTAGCACGAAGCATCCAGGAACCAGAAATAAAGATATACTGAATTTTCAAAATCACAAACAGGAGGATAGAAAATTCTGGCTACTGGTGTTTGTTATGGTGAGAGATTGGGAAGAAAAACATCATATTGGAGGCAAAATTAAGAGTAAGAGGAAGGAATTTTTTTTTATTCCAGGTAGCTGCTTAATATTGTTTATATAAATGTATGTGACTATGATTTGTACAGGTGAAATCTAGGTAAATTGGTAGGAGTTTTTTTCATACTGAAGGTTAGTGCACAGATAAAAACTGTGTAGGTGTAAAGGACTTGGATAATGCTTTAAGGAAGCAAATCTCCATCAAGGAAATGAATGCAGTATTAATGGCTAGAAATATTTGCTGTACTAGCAAGCTTGAAATTATTTTTGCAGTGTTTCTTAAAGTAACCTTAAAGCTTGTTAGCTTATGCACTGGCAAGGGAGCTAAATGGGAAAGAAACTGCTGATCAAGAAATACAATAATGATATTGGAAAAGGGTATCTTAAAGCATCCTATTTTTATAGAAATTAATATTCTTATACCTTTTATTTTCATTGCCTTCCTTCTTTTGAGAGCAATGAAACCAAAACATGCATTTCATAATTGCATAATAATGTCATTTGACAAAGCAGAGGACAAACCTAAAACATTCCTATTATTAAAATTTTTAATTTAGGTAATGAGATTCATTTGCTACAGTAATGAGTATTACATAAAAAAAAAAATTACTTGTTTGCACTTTGAGTTCTTATTAATATATACAAAAGCATTTTGGTTTCAGTGCTAATTTTGCATTCTAAACCAACTGTCAAGCTTTGATATATTTCAGACTTGTGCTTTTAGGCAGTTATTATAAATCTAATCTGCAGTAACAAAAATCTGTACATTTAATATAATTCTAGCCATTTTGATTTTCAGTTTTAAGAAGTTGGTTTATATTAATAATTGTTAAGCTGCTTAAGCAAAAAAAAATAAAATAACACAATCTCAGTTGCATCAAACAACATCTCAGAAATGCTTCCTTTTACAGCTTTCTGAGACTTGAATTCCTTTCAGAGCTGGCAAAGGACCAAATGTGCATATTTTAATGATAAATTATCTTCTGAAATGTTCACTGTTAATTCTGATTATCATTCATAATAATCATTGAACTTCATGGCATATTTACTGAGGTATGGTCAATTGTAAAAACTTGACTTTGAATGGTCACTTTTACAAAATTCTTGATATGCAAAGATTTACTTCCCAGAACCATTCTTGTTTCTCATATCATTTTTTTTTCTCTGCAATACTGAATAGTATTGGCAATCACTGTGCTATTCTTAAGATCACATACACTGTTGATCTATATGGTGTCAGATACAATTGATTTCCTTGAGATTCCAAGAAACTTTTTTTTCCAGCAGGCGGTCTTTCAAACAATTTTGGTCTTGAACAAGCTATTTAAAATCAACAGAAGGTTTTTTGGCATGGGGAAGCAAGCATTTCACTGAGAGATTAGCAAGGATCAGCCTGTGTGAAGATGCCTGTTTTCTGTAGCTGCAGAAATGGAGTTCAGTTCATTGCAGCTCTTCCCTGGAATTTTTCAGTGGGGGATGATTGCTCACACCAAAGGAGTGTTGGGAGTGTCACAGGCTTCTGTTCCCTTGGGCCCACTTTGAATACTCTTGAGTTTCCTCTCTGCTCTTGACAAACACCAAGCTGTGTTTTGTGGGGGTTAAAATGCTACAGCAAATGAATTTTCCTTCCTGTGGGCAAGTGGAGGTTGTCACCAAGCTGTGACCTTGCTGGCATTTGTTTGTAAAACAGTAGGAAGATGTTTGGACTCTGGGTGTTGTGGCACCCCAGCCAATCACCCCAGGGGGTGGCTGCTTTCTTGTCCAATTACCTTGAAGTTAAAAGGGTATAAAAAGAGCTGTAAATTAGTAAATAAAGGGATCTTGGAATCTTGGTGAAGAAAATTGTCTCTGCCTTGCTCTCCTCCTCCAGCTACTGGCAGATAAAGGACAGTGTTACTCTTCATTCCTAGGTGTCAGGAGAGGAAAGTACAGGGTTACCTAAATAAGGAGATCTTTACACCCATGTGATGAACTATGGAGTTCAACATGTTTAGTGACTTCAGCAACCTCAAGGACTTGGTGACTCTGTCAAAGGCATGTTCTGGGAGTGATCAGGCAGGTTCTGGTGGTGTCAGCCCAGTGCCCAGCCTGGCAGTGCTCTATAACCATTATTTGGTAATATGTTCTAGCTAAAAGCTCTACTCACTGGATCAACCAAGCCACTTGATGTCTTTGTGACAAGTATGGAGTGCATGCATATTAAAAGCATGCAAGAGAAGGTATTTGTCATGTCACTACTATAAACCAGTTTGTATTTTCCAAATGGGTGTTTTGATGGAGTTGGATGATCAGCCTGATATTGGTATGAGAAGAAACAGATTTATGAAGACATTTTCATAATCGAATTTCATGTCGTTGCCATCTTACATTTTGAAATTTCTAAGCAATAAAAGACTAGGAGTTCCCTTTTCCAAAGGGAAAGAATGTTGTTATTTGCCTACAGGTTTCTGAGGGAGAAGATCATGGACACAGATCGTGTCCACAAGTGCTTAGCATCTGTAAAGTCTGTGTGTTCTATAGCTGCTCTTTTCAGGAAGGCTAAATAATGTCATTAGTCTGCTTCTGATTTTTAAATTTAAGCTTTTAAAAACTTAAAAATATTTCTCTCTAATGCTACAGAACTGTATAGTTTGTATGCTAAAATTAATAAATCATATTATAGGCAGGTTTTTTTACCTAGTGCATGATATGCAGTGGTTCAGGTTAAGATTTCAGCTTATTTTTAACCTACCCTGAAACTTAGACCTATTGAAAAACTGATTAAATGTATAATGATATTTTTTTACAGTCATGTGCCATGTCCTTTATAACAGCAACTCATTTCATTACAAACCAAATTCATTATGATAAATAAAGGACTTCTGATACTGGAGCAGCATCTTTAATGAGAACTTTTTAAGCACTGTATCTTTTTCAGAAAGGTTACTTATGTTTGCTTTTTTTTTTTTCCTTTAAAGCCACAGAAGAAAGAGGACCAGCCATCAGAAGCTAAAGCAAGTCCAAAAAAGTCATCAGAACCCACTATTGACCTTTTAGGACTTGGTAAGCAATTCACAATTACCTGGGTTTGAATCAAACACAGATGCTTGTTTTATTTACACATAAAGATATACAGTAAATAAATACATAAATATAAACACACACACAAATTATACAGACTTTTATTTTCTTTGTTTTTATGCATAGTTAAATGAATTTGAAAACCATAAGACTGAGTCTATGAATTTGAAAGTATAAAGGAAAATGCCATAGGGATCTGGGTATATCAATAATTGTGTTTTGCTAAGGAGAGTAATGAGCTCCTGTGGGAAGGGGAAGTTATCAAATTGATCTTCAAAGGTCTTGTGGATTGTGGTATTTCAGTGTTTATGGTAAAAGCATGGGTTTTAATGAAATGCTGAGCTCATCAGAATTGTATATCTGCAAAATACCTTAGATCATAAAATTCCTCTGTTAGTTAAAAGAACACTAAACTGTCTGACTGCAGCTGACTAGTATCCCAAGAAGTGTAAAACATTGGGCACTTCACTGTTGTGTACTGACTGTGACCATCATTCTTTTTTATCTAATACACCTTTTTGTTTTCTGACTGGCAGGTAACTCTATTTGTCTTGTAAATAAACTTTTATGGACCCAAATAATTTATTTGCACTGTCTGGCTATACTGTTGTGTTTTTATAAACGTTGAAGGCCATATTTATCAAATTTTCACTTATCTAGTGTGACTGTACTTGTGCTTTTTTCAGTTTGGTAGAATCTGAAAATGGAGCTGGAAAAATTAAATATGACAGTAGCTATTTTTATTTCCTTCTGTCGTTCAGTGTTAGGAAAATTTTCTGTGAGTTGTGAGTAGATATTAAGAGTATTCAATTTATAACAGTATAATGATTATTCATACATTTCTGCATATTGTTTATAGCATACTAGAGGAGGATAAGTCTTTTAAATGTTCAAAAAACTTGACTTCATAGAAAAATGTTCTAATTTCTAATTTTTTTATTTTAAGGTATGAATAATGTTACAACAAGACAATAATTGTTTTCTCTCTTTAAGAATTCAGCCTGTCATTCAAAATGCATGTTATTTTCCCTCTGGATGTAGAGTAGCTGTAAAATACTGGTTTTGTACTGATTATGTATGTGTTGTGAACCGTATCTCATGCCAAGTAATTTACTTCGATAGGCAAGCAAATCTTAATTAACATAGTACAAATTAGATTGTGGATGTAGAATGGACCTATTAAAAAAAACAACAACAAGCCAAAACAATGTAATTTAGACTTGATGGAAAGCTGATTTTGCATTATTTTCCTTTAGCAGCCCAACAACCTAATTAAGAACTAAAATTTAATCAATATGTGGGTTTGAGATTGCTAAGCTTCTGTATCCTTTCAGTCATGATTTGAAAAGAATGTTGGTAACACTGCTTTATGATCTAATAAGGAACTCAGATTACATGAGCTAACTTGAGATGTAATATGCAGTAGGAAGAGTAGTATAATTGGTGTTCAGCAGCTGTGCTGCTTCTTTGTGATACACAAAGGGCAAAGTTTCTAATTTGTATGTTAAAACCCCCCTAATTTTAGAGGAGGGAGTGTTTAAAGATCTTTAACAAATTGAAAGGCAGTGTAATAAGCTAGTAGCACTTGGAATCCACTGAGCTTCAAATGAGATGTGAGTTAATGAGAGCAGACCTGCATATTTCATTTGGAAAGTTGTCTTTTAATTAACGCCTGCAATAGACTACTTCAGATAGTAGTAAAAGAAATCAGTTCAGCCCAATAGATCATAGTTGGAGGGGACCTCAGAAGACCATCTAGTCCAACCTATGAGAAGGGGAGCCTAAGTGAGATTATGTTAGTGCAGCAAGAGAAGTGTGGCCAGCAGCTGGAGAGAGGGGATTCTGCCCCTCTGCTCTGCTCTGCTCAGACCTCCCCT